>PVKM010011515.1:0-33087 GCA_004027735.1 Carollia perspicillata
ATCTTCCAATGAATGTCTAGAGCAGAGAAACAAAGCCAGCTAGATCAGTTAGTTATATCCACAATAACACTGTATAACAGACCAACCCGAAACTTAGTGGTTTAAAACAAGGATTTTTCATTTTCATGCTCACAGATTAGCTGAGGCAGCCCTGTCTCAGGTAGATGTGCTGTGTGGGAATTTGTGGTTTGGCTGATCTAGGGTGGTTCTGATTGAACTCAGCTCCAGACAGTAACTTCCGGTAGGTCCTTCTCTATGTGTATCTCATTTTTCTGAGCGTAAGTTTATTTTTTGGCATACAGAATGCTGAGTAAGTATTGGCCAAATTTTTTTAATTGACATTATTGTGAAATAATGTCAAACTTAAAGAAAAATTGAAAGAGAGGTATAAAAAATTTCCTTCACTCAGGTCTCCCAATTGTTAACAATTTACTACACTTGATTTATTGAACCATTGTTCATTCTCTCTGTCTCTCTCAGTACAGGGATATGAGAAAGAGAGAGTCTTATGAATTCTCAAAATTATTAGCAAACGGAATTCAGCAACACATAAAATAAAACATCATAAGTGAGATTTATCTAAGTAACACAAAGTTGGTTTAGCATTCAAAAATCAGTTTATGATTTGTCTCTTATTAATAAAATAAAAGTTAAAACCATAGGAGTACCTCAATCATATGATATAGAAAATGCATCTGACAAAATCTACTAAAAATTGTAGCCAGTGAAATTAGGTAAGAAAAAGAAATAAAGATCTTCAAACTGGAAAGAAAGAAGTAAAAAAAAATATTTACAGATGATATGATTCTTATGTAGAAAACACTAACTCCACAAAAAAAACTATTAGAATCATTATACAACAACTTGATTATTAATATTTGAACCAAGGAAAAAATCTTAATTAAAAAACAAGTAGACAAAAATGGGACGAGACTAAGAGAGTCCAGAAGATTAAGTAAAATTGGAAGCAATATTTAGGAAAGTTTTCTGCCCTCAAAATTGGACCTTCATAATATCCAAGGTGCAAAGGCAGTTCCATTTTATTTTTTTGAGGAAACATGTTGGAAAGTTGTTCAGAACATTTAAGCATTCTCACACTTTATTTTATTTATTCGCTTTTTAGTGTTTTACATTTTATTTATTTTTAATTGAATTTATTAGGGTGATGTTGGTTAATAAAACCATGCAGGTTTCAAGTGTACGACTCAATAAAACACCATCTACATTTGAAGTTAGTATCAGCATGAAAATTCAACAGGCTCCAGTGGTACTAAAATTGAAAGTCAAGGAAAATATTTTAATGTCTGTATTAAAATAACCAGATAAGGAAGCCCAAGACTGAGGTGGCCCTATTGTTTTGAGCACCTACTTAAACAAACCTAAACATTAGCCAAACTCAATTCCTGTAAATGCCTCAAGGTTAAGCAGGCCAACCAATCACAAATGGCTAACTAGGCTTTTCCAAATAAAGCAACCACTCCAGCAATAGCCAATCAAACAGTTCTCTTGTTCTGCTTTTGCTTCTCCTCTAAAAACCTTGCTCCCTAGGTCCTGTTGGTGGAGTGCTCCTTACTACTCTCTACTTGGTGTTCTTTACCTGAAATATTGTTTGCTCAAATAAACTTCAACATTTTAATGTGCCCAGTTTATATTTCACCCTCTGTTTATGAGAACTTGTACGTCTCAATACACTTAAAACTTTTATGACTTTAGTGAATTTTCTGAATTCAGATTACAGTTCTGCTATTTCTTCTGGGTATAGTAATGAGTCCAGCTCATTTCTTAATCAAAAACCCTAAGAAGTTACACTAACAACAACAACTAAAAGAATGAAAGAAAATAGACTGTTTAATATATGTTTTTAACCCTCACCCTAGGACAGGTTTACTGATTTTTAGAGAGATAGGAAGGGGATGAGAAAGAGGGAAAGGAGAGAGAAGCATTGACGTGAGAGAGAAGCATCAGTTGGTTGCCTCCTGTACATGCCTCTACCAGGGGTCAAACCAGCAGCCTAGGTATATATACACCCTGACTGGGAATCAAACACGCAATATTTTGGTATAAGAGACAATGCTATAACCAACTAAGCCACCCCACCAAGGTGGTACTTAATATTTTTAAGTTGTAACATTTTATGGAATGTAAAGGAAAAACAATTCTCTTTGCCTATGATAAATGAAAAACATTCCCCTTGTCTCCTCTATTCTCAATACTCCACTAAACACTACTATAATTCGAATACCAGAATGTGGATTTTCACACATTAAAGTATTCTGTGACAGCTGTTGGAGGGGGTGTCCTATAAATTCAACTCAATTCTGACACTGTTTACCTGGAGACAACATCAGATGAAGGGCTCAGTTCCAAAAAAACTGTCCCCTCCCTCTGCATCAGTCTCCAATTACAAGTCCAAATTTTCACCTGTGGTTCTGACTGACTGGCCATAATTCAGGATTCCTATGACCTCCCCCCTGTGTACAATTAATTTGCTAGAGTGGCTCACAGAATTCAGGAAAACAGTGTACTTACTGGATTACTGATTTATTACAAAAAGACATTTAGGAATAGGAATGAGCAGCCTGACAAAGAGATACCCATGGTCCAGAGGGACTGAGCGATTGAATTGGCTTTTTTAATACCTGAAAGTGGCCAGAAAACCAATGTAACCTTCCTGAGAATTAATCAAAGATCAGAGAAGAGTAACTGAATAAACAGAGAAGAGTAATTGAATAGAGCAGGTTTTAAAAGTCAACTTTGAACTAATTAAATAAAGAAGTATGGTCATTTCATGTTCGGCTAATAAACAAAATGCATATGGGTATGACTAATGCATTAAAAATTGGCATATAAATAAATGAAATGAGCCATATTCAAACCACTGTAATAAAACCAGATTCAGCTACATGTTTGTCAATTTCTTCTTCATTTCTCTGTAAACCTGCAACTATACTGTAAAACCAGTTTTAACATCCTATTCTTCTACTTAACATTACAAAATAATACACTTCTGTATTAGTAGATCTTTTTTATATTTTAAAAGTGTATCATTGTGCAACATTGAATGACTGTGTAATACCTTAGCAAATCATACTTCCACTTTGAAATATTTAAATTATTTTATATTTTTCCAAAATAATTGATACTGCATTGAGTTCTTTAAAATGTATTTTGAGTTATTTATGTGAATACATTCCCAGAATCTTTTTTTAATTTTTAATACAAATATGCAAATACCTCAAATACTTGCCATTATATCAACTTGTACTTCCATAATTAATGTGTGCATGTCCATATTGCTGTATTCCTGATAACACTACATTTCTTCTTGCAAAAATTTGAAGGTCTAGTCAGATTTCACTCTGAAAAGAAATGAAAAGTGTGTCTGTTAATTTGTAAACAATTGATGGATAAGCTTATGATATAGAACAAAAATGTAGAGTTTTCTTCCTACATAAAAACTTGTATATATCTATTCAAGGATAAAAACCATTATCTTCACTTTTCAAAGAATATATTTTCTGTTGTTGGCCTAAATAGTGTACTACTTTATGTTGGAATTGGCAATGTGTATAACTGATAGGTATCATGATGTCTCAAAATTTCAGGGTAATTTTGGTTATCTTGAGCAAAACAAAGTTATCTTTCGCAGCTTAAAAACAAAGTGGTATAATAGGGTTCTCATGTAGCTTTACAGATTTAAAACATTTTATTAAAGACCTAAGATATATATCAACCACCTGTAACATCAGTATAACTAGAACCAGCATCATCCCCCCTCTTTCTAATGAGCAGCTATTCTTTAAATTTTACTCATAAAAAGTGTCCAATCAGCTCCAGTTATAGAGTATCTTATTTTGTGGTTAAAAATTAGAGTATGCATTGCAGTTTTCTATCTAATCTGATGTACAATGCTTGCAAATCATAATGGAGTTTTCTCATTCCAACTGAAGACTGGTGAAAATGTAAAATAAGGAGCAAATACAGACAACTGTACTTGAACAACAATAAAATAATGTAAATTAAAAAAAAGAGCAAAAAAGAAAAGAGGGAAAATAAGCAAAAACAAAATTGAAGGAACTTTATCAGGTTATACTGTTAATTGTTTACCTAGAAGTTATATTCTCAAGTGCCAGTAATTATACTGTGGGTTTCTTGCCATGAATTTAGCTTTCCCCTACCTCCTCAAGTTTTAAGAATAGAAAATAAAGTTCACTATGTGGGCTTCAAGCTGTAATTTCCATTGAAATTGCTGAAGTCAGAAATTGCAAGTGGGAACCAAAAGATGAAATTACAACCTTTCTAATGCCCCAGCCAGGTACACTTTATTTTTATATAATGGATGTTTCTGCCAACTCCACCAACACCAAATTTGCACACAATTGCCATTAAAAGTAATCTTTCTTTCCTTTATATATTTATTTTTAAAAGGCAAGAACAGCTACTGAGTTTAAAACTATTGCCACTTTCAAAAACTCATTTCAAGCCCAAATGATTTTTTCAACAGTTACAACGAAAGAGAAATCAATAACAAGTAGAGGGTATCCCTTTAAAGAGATATTCCTCTTCCACCACGTATGAGATGGTCTATGTAGATGTTTCTTAATTCTTTCTGTTTCACGGATTCCTTTCTGAATGGCAGTGTATGATGAAATGAGAAAGCAAATGTGAATGGTTTGAAATGATTATTTTAAAAAAATTATTTTAAACATTTCATCATAGACCTGGTACAGGTATTATTAACTATCTAAAGAGGATGATACTTTAAAAATAATGATTACCTAAAGGCTTTACAAAACACAGTATCAATATTCTACCAACCAAAATACTATATTTTACTTAGCATTCTAGCAAGCATTCCTTCAAATGGACTACATAAGTAAGACTTAAGAGGTTGAAGATGAAGGTACTTCAGCCACTCAAGCAAAAATTATAATTACACTTCAAGAATGCATGAGTTATAAAGGAACACATGATCCTAAAAAACTGGTGAGGCAAGGGCATTGTATGATGCCTGTATCAGAGGGTTGGCACAGGTAAAGATGGACCCCCAAACTAATCCCACTAAAATGTAATGTAATTCATGACACAGAACAAGAGATAGTCAAAGTTTTGTTGAGATTCATAGGTATCCACCTAAAATAAATGGAAACATATGTCCTCACAGCATCTGCATTAGCAGGAAAGTGGAAATAAGCCAAATGTCCATCAATTAGTGAATGTATAAGCACCATGGTGTGTGCACACAATGGAATACCACTCAGTAAAACAAAAAGAACAGAGTGCTGCTATATTCTCCTATACGAATGAACCCCCGCAAAATGCATAAGTAAAAAAAAAATCAGCCATAACGATCACTTATTATGCAAATCAACTTGTGTTCAAATATGCAGAAAAGGCAAATGTATAGTAGGTTGGTGGGTCACTAGGGCCAGGGGTTGCCGTAAGCAGTGGGCGCTAATGATTTTTTAGGGGAGTGATAGAAGTGTTCTAAAATTGGATTGTGGTGTTACTAGGCAGCAGTCTAAGCTTACCAAAATCACTGAATTGGATAGTTAGATAAGTCAATATTGCAATATGTACATTATTATCAATAAAGTGATATAAGCTTGGTCGAGACTCAAAAGACAGACATGTTCATTGTAGTTCTAGGAAAACCTCACAGAAGAAGAGGTTTTTCAGAAATATTTCAAAGCCAAGGTATGGTTTTATTTTTATTTGTTTGCCATACCCGTCTCATTCTGAAAGGACGAAAGGTAGCATATGTAAAAAATTATATTTGAATTCAAGTTAATCATTATGATATGAAAGATAAACATCTAATTATAAGGGATGAGGCAAATTAAAAGTGCTAAAAATATCTATGTTTCAATTACAAACTTTTGCATAGGATAATAGGACCCTCAGCAAAATGTGAAGCATCACAGGGTTCCGTAATTCTCATTGCTTCAGCCAAACTGGACTTGGTTATGTGAAGTTCCGTTACACAAGTGGAGGAAAGGGTGGGGCGAGGACATTTCAGCAACAGCAGAGAAACGAGAATTTATGGGCGTGAGTGGGACAGTTCAACAACAGCGGCCAGAGTTTGCTGAGCTCTTAATTATGTTTTATCCCCTATGCTAAACACCTTCCATGCCATTTCCTTTAATCCTCATAACAGCCCTATAAGCTAAGTGCTATGTCACATTCATTTTACTAATAAAGAGACTGGCGTGAACTCCTGTTTATGTAGCCCCCAAATCACAAAAGCTGCTATAGGTGAGAACCAAGACTGTAGCCCAGGAAGACATTCCAATACTAGAGACCTAACCAACATCGCTGTTCCTTGCATTTGATTAAGCATGATGCTCTTTCAAGTGTGAGATCGTTACCATGCTGCATCATGATTTCCATTGCCTTCTGAAGGCAGATTTTACTGATCCTATCTACGTTGTCTTCATGGGTCTACATTGATTTTCAACATTGTTATTAATTAACCACTCCCTTGTGTTTTGATATCCCCTCTCTTTGCCGCCAACCTTCTCTCAACTCTGCTGTGGTGCAGTCCCAATCTTCACTACCCATTGTCCCATCACTGACATCTGTTTACCTAGATTCATGGAAAATAATTCATAATATAAGTTGAAGTTTGTCTCTAAGGGACAATCACCATCATATATAATTGGTTTGGATGTATTCTTTTACAATGTAACCCAGAGCGTCTGAAGCTCAGAATTGTAATCTGATTTTTGTGAAGGGTGTAATTACTAATGGTTCTGCCTTTTGTATATTATTTTCAAAAAGTGTGCTTGTAAGTCTTTAAAAGTAGCATTTGTATTAGGATTATTCACCCTGAGCCACAAATCAGCACATAAATCCGCTCTTTCTTTTTTCAGGAGCAATATAAGAAATGTGGTTAAAGTTTCTGTAGCCTTTTTTTTTTAACTTCATGGGAAAGAGTGTTTTGAAAGTAGAAAAAGAATATAACAAAGATTATGCCCTGGCTGATGTAGCTCAGTGGATTGAGCACAGGCTGCGAAACAAAGGGTTGCCGGTTCGATTCCCAGTCAGGGCACGTGCCTGGGTTGCGGGCCAGGTCCTCAGTGGGGCCCATGTGAGAGGCAACCACACATTGAAGTTTCTCTCCCTCTCTTTCTCTCTCCCTTCCCCCCTCTCTAAAAATAAATTAATAAAACCTTAAAAAAGAATATAACAGATTAAACACAATTGAATATCTTGTTTTGTTTTTTCACAAGATTTCCTAAATATAAAAAAAAGAAGACTTTGAAAACCTTATTTTTTTTTAATTTGTCCAAAACTTCAAATGCTCCCCAGGCAAAACCTAAATCTGGAGGGCTAGAGACCAAAGGAAGAATGTTTTTCTGCCAAATTAAGCACTCCTAATAAATATTGGAGATAATACATAATATGTATATTGAGGAAGAAATACGTATTGGTTATGTACAATATGAAAAAGGAAAATTGCCCTGACCAGTGTGGCTCGGCTCATTGGGCATGTCCTGATAAGTGGTGGGGGGATGTGGGTTCTCTCCCTGCTCAGGGTACGTGCTGGAGGACGTCCACTGGTGTTTCTCTCTCACATCAGAGTATCTCACCCTCTCTTTCTTCCTCCCTTCCCCTCTTTATAAAAATAAGATATTTTAAAAAAGGAATATCTCTCTGTTCTCCTAAAGGGAAATATATTTGATATATGGATGTTTCTGTGTTTCTTAATTGTGGGTAGTATTCATTTCCTAGGGAAATGTTAATTTTAATAAATACTGTTCTAACATTTGGTTCTGAATATTTCAAATGTTAGAGAACAAAATTAAGAACTTTGCTAATAGGCAAAATTTAAAACATTAAGTTTATTACCTGAAACTATAAAAGTAGTAGTAAATAATAACAACAGAAAAGTTTTAAATGAGTATTTATTAAATGTCAAGAATTATCTTAGTTCCTTAGAGGCATTATTGCTTTATTCAATTGTTACAATTTTTATCTTCGTTTTTTAAGATTGTTGTTCAGTTACAGTTGTCCCACCTTTTTTCCCATTACTCACACCTACCCTGCCCCCCACTCCCACAGTCAGTCCCCTGTCACTGTCCATATCCATGAGTCTTCTATTCTTGTTCCTCTGCTTCCCCTTCACCTTCTTTCCCCCACTACCCCCTTCCCCTCTGGCCACTCTTAGTTTGTTCTTTGTTTTCAAATCTCTGGTTCTATTTTGCTCATTAGTTTGTTTTGTTGATTAGGTTCTACTTATAAGTGATATCATATGGTATTTTGCTTTTCCTGCCTGGCTTATTTCGCTTAGCATGATGCTCTCCAGTTCCATCCGTGCTGTCAAGAAGAGTAGGAGCTCCTTCTTTCTTTTTGTTGGGTAGTATTCCATTGTGTAAATGTACCATAGTACTTTGATGCACTCATTTACTGATGGGCATGCAAGCTGTTTCCAGCACTAGGCTATTGTAAATAATGATGCTATGAACATTGGGGTGCATAGGTTCTTCTGAATTGGTGATTCAGTAGTCTTAGGGTATAATCCCAGCAGTGGAATTGCTGGATCAAAGGGCAGTTCCATTTTTAGTTTTTGAGGAAATTCCATACTGTTTGCCACAGTGGCTGTACCAGTCTGCATTCCCACCAACAGTGTACTAGGGTTCCCTTTTCCCCACAACTTGACCAGCACTTGTTTGTTGATTTATTAATGATGGCCATTCTGAAAGGTGTGAAGTGGTATCTCATTGTGGTTTTAATTTGCATCTCTCTACTGGCTGGTGATGTTGAGCAATTTTTCATGTGTCTGTGGTCCCTCTTTAGGTCCACCTTGGAGAAGTGTCTGTTCCAGTCCTTTGCTCATTTTTTAATTGGATTGCTTGTCTTCCAGTTGTTGAGTTGTGAGTTCTTTATATATTTTTTAAAGATATTTTATTTATTTATTTTTAGAGAGAGGGGATGGAAAGGAGAAAGAGTGGGAGAGAAACATCAATGTGTGGTTGCCTCTCATGTGTCCCCTACTGGGGACCTGGCCTGCAACCCAGGCATGTGCCCTGACTTGGAATCAAACCAGCGACCCTTTGCTTTACAGACCCATGCTCAATCCACTGAGCTACACTAGCCAGGGCATCTTTATATATTTTGAAGATCAAATTCTTTTCCAAGGTATCACTGGCAAATATGTTTTCCCATAGGGTTGGATCCCTTTCCATTTTGCTGGTGTTTTCTTTAGCTGTGCCAAAGCTTTTCAGTTTGAGATAGGCCCATTCATTTATTTTTTTCCATAACTTCCCTTACCATAGGGGATATATTTATCTTCATTTCTTAAGTGGGGACCCCACTATCACACAGGTTGTAAACTTCAGATTTGGAATCTGTACCTGATACACAAAATATATGTCTAATCAATATACAAGTTTTTTTGTTCTGAGTATTAGTATTAAACATGGAAAATAAAGTCATATTTCTAAGAGGTATATTTCTACCAAATCTAAACTTTCAAATATACCCATTGTCTCTTGTCAGGATTCATACTGACAGTCTTTTTCCTGCTGAAAAGTTCTTTCTCTGTTTCATATCAGTTACTTAAACTTATTAAAACAAACAAAAGAAAAATATCTTTTTATTAAAGATAAACATGCATCTGACCGACAGATATTTTAATTCAAAGGGAAATTTGTTGTTTAATATTATGTGTATTGTCTCAGAAAGCAAACACAAATATTGTTACCATAACAACAATCATTCTTCTGATTTATTATTGGCTTTTTCATAAATATTGTAAAATGAGTGCAGTGGTTGGATTTATATCTCCAAAGAGTAATAAACAGGAGACAATTAACTGCTAATTATTTCCACCTGCTGAACTCTATTTTGAGGAAATTTGATTAATTAACAGTAAAGATCTGTCATCATTAGTTCCACAGTCTCTTCTTTTTCTTTTTCAAAATACCAAAATATTATTAATATTAGCTTGGAACAGAGTCTCCTGTCCATTTTCTGGGTCACTGCTCCTAAACTCATTACCCACATAATTGGAAATGTGGCTACTGTTAATCAATGTGAAATGTGATTTTTCTTAAAAAAGTTAATAGTGATTTTGAGAAATAGAAAAAAATACTTGAAAAAAAAAGAGGAAAATAGCATCTGGATAATTATACCAAAAGTTTGACTTGTTATTTAAGGGTAGGAATTGTGATTCAAATCAAATCTAGTTTTTACTTTTGGAAGGAAAATTAGTAATATACTGATAGATTTACTTATCTGTCTTCTTTTATTACAGAAGTGGCACATGGCAGTACTTTAGGTCAATGCAGTCTAGGAATTTGTGTGGCAGGGGGGTGGGGATTCAAGATTGTGTAGAAGCACTAGCTCTCTGTCTTGGTTGTCCTATCTCTCCTCTCAGATTAATGCATTGCCATACCGTATGAACTTCCTAATCAGAGAATACAGCTGGGCCATTTCCCATTTTTCATCTCCATTATGTATTTTAGGGAGGAAACAAAGACCAACATGAGCATTGAAAAATAGAAAAAAATGCAAATGATTGTTTTTCCATAAAAAAATATCAAACATGATGACACAGCAGCCCAACTGTGTGTGTTAAAAAATTTCCATAAAGTTCATAAATCCAAATTGACAAGTTCAATCTTGCAAATGTTATGTGAATCAAGCTGAAAGAATTCATCACTCTTTCCATCTCATTTGGATGGGATAAAAATCATATTCTCAAAAAGTAAAAAGTATATAGTAATGAGCATTTATATTTCTGAAAACTTAATTTCCTCACTTTTGGATTCATACCATAAAATTTGACTTTGTCATTATGACTGCTGGGTGGAGGAGAGGAGGCGTAGATTTCTCTAATCCTCCTTAGGATTTAGTTGCTGTATTTTAATCAGAATTCATGCTCTGCTTGTCATAAGTATGTTATTATGCTATTATTTAACTAGCCTTCCAGGAGGGCAGTTTGGGAGATTGAGAAGAAGTCACCCATAGCTTAGGTTGTATTCTGATGCAACTTCACACAGTATGAGACAATCTTTCAAATAAATTAAAAATATGAATACTTCCAGTTCATATGTAGGTGAGTTACCCTACTTCAATAATCTCTTTCCTATGGAAGGTACTGTAATAGAGAATAAAGAATACATAATCTCTTAATAAGCAAAATAAGTATATTAACCAAGAAACTAAAAGTCTGTTGTAGCAAAAACGGAAACAAACAAAAAAAATTGCTAACAGTCTTGTTTAGCACATTGCGGGGACCAGCAGCTCTAGTTCTTCTCTGGACGGGAGCAGCCCAACCACAGGCAGATTGGCTCCACACCCAGACACCAAGATGCTCATCAAAACCAGCCAGAATGCTGCCTACTTGTCTCTACTTCTCCCTCCCTTTCCTTACACAAGTCACCACTTGACCAGAGATGTTAAGATGGTTTTTAGGACAGGAGTCTGACAGCACCTGAATAAAACTCTTTCCTGTTTGAGCACCTGTCTCACGAGTATTGGCTTTCCTCACAAGAGGTTGTCAAACCTGGATTTGGTAACAGTACTCATTTGCCATGCCTTCGTTCATAATTTAAAAGAGATAACTTTAAGCCATTCCTAGGTGATATAATATCTTTTTAAAAATTTTTCTCCTAAATAAGGAATGCTCAGAACTGAATAAATGTTTACATATCACTTGACTACCCCTCAATAAAGAAGTTTATAGCATTGTTATCCATATTTGGAACATGTATATGTAAACATTTAAAGTCATAGCTTAAAGACAAATAGACAAGTGGTTATCTTAGATGCTCCTAAATATCACAAGTCAGTGGCTGGCAAACTTACCTGAAGCTTCTAAACAATCCTGAACCAAAAATATTTAGTCATCATTTTGCTTCCAGTCACTGATGTTCCAAAATAGACCTGGGCCTATCTGAAATTATAGAATACTTCCCCCTTCCTTCCAGTTGTTACCTCCATTATCATCCTTATTCCAAAATAAAATATGCTTGTTTATTTTAATTATGCTATATTCACAATTTTTTAAATCATTTATTTTCTGTGAAGAAGCAGTAGAAGAAGAAGGAGAAAGAAATAGAGGAGCAAAAAGCAAGGAAAGTCTATATGTGCTCTATAAGAAATAAGGTCTTTAAGAGAATTGGATTTGGGGTCTGACCATGTGAGTTGAAATCCTGATGATACTGGTTTAGAGATACCGGAGCTAGGGAAAATTACTTACCTTTGTTTGTGGCTCATTTTCCCCATATGAAAAAGACTTAATTACTTATGTTTTGAGCTTTCTGTGAAAATTATATGAATTAATCCCATACAAATTTCTTAGCACAATGTTTGGCAAGGAATGCATTCACAGTAACTCTTAGCTCTTAAGTAATAACAACGCCATGATCCTTATGGCTAACCTTGGTCAAGTTTAAATCTAAACCAAACCCAATTCAAAACTTTGCTTGTTCTATAAGAAAACAAACCATCCAATGTTAATGCAGTCTGTTGCTCTGGAATTTGGGCTCAAGATGAAGCAACTTTAATTTATGGAGTCACATTTTAAACTCATAACAATTTAAATTCAGTTCTCGAGGTGCCTTGATGACACATCTGGAAAAAATGGAATTCTTTGGCACAGACACTATTTCACACACAGTAATGTCTGATTCGTGATACTGTTGTTTGGCCTCACAGTCGATCCTGTGATAGAACAATCCAGATGTGCAGCAAGCCTTGTTTCGAACGTGGTCTTGCTAATGCATATGGGGATGGAGCCAGTCCTGGTGATGTTATCAATAAGCAGAGCAGAAGAGTGATGCAAGGCAGATGGCAGATCTCGTCGTATGTTTACAGTGTAAAATGACCACAGAACATGCATGCTTTGCAATTGTGTTCTACAGTCTTTCCATGTTTTAACACCATCTGAGTGACTAATTTAAGCAAGTAATTTATATCTACCAGGTAGACCCATATACAAGACTGAAAGTCAACTGTGATTAAGGAAACATTTTCAATGAGAAAATGCTAGCAGGACTTTGGGGATGGCTTAAATGGCAGGTGTCGCTGGAAAGTCCTGAAAGTCAAGGACTTTTGATTTTCTTTTTCAAAGCCTAGCCTTGCCACTTACTGAGTCTGTGAACTTGGAAAAATTACTTTAAGTCTCCCTGCTTCAGTTTTCTCATCGGTAAAGAGGGGATGATATTAGCACCCTTTCAAAGAGATATTGTCCGAATTTAATGAGTCCATGTATGTAAACAACTTAGAATAATGTCTGGCACATGATAAACTCCAAATCAATAACCAGAGAAAATAGAACCAAATACATACAAGGTGTGCAGAGAAGGCAGACTCAGACCCGCCTTCTGGTGTGTTCCTAGCACTTTGGCATGGTATCTGTTTTGGCCCAGTTTCTCAGTCCCACCTCCTCAAATCAGGTTTTTTATGGACCTTTTCCTCCATAAAAGTTTTATAAAGTATATTTTATAACTAAATTGGTACAAAAGCAAATACACATATTAATGCGTATATTAAAATTTGGGGGGCCTAAAAGTTCAGCGTTTTTATTTTCTTCTGATTTTAAAAGAAACTAAAACATGTTTGTTGGTCCCTGAAAGTATTTCAGGCTTGAGGCACTGTGCCTAATGGAGAAGTCAGCCTAGCACCGAAGACCACTGTGGCCATTTAACTGTTGAAAATCAGAAAGGTTAGAAACTTAACACGTTTACCTGTTTGACATGGGGCAGAACAGGGGTTTAACCTCAAGTCTAACTCTGGAGTTCACGTCCTCCCACTTCCATTCAGTGCGTGTCAAGGGAGGCACGTCCAACGCGGCCCAGGCTCTTCCTTCGCGGATGCCCCTCCCTCTCCCAGCGCCACCTTCTCCCGGGTGACATTCTTTGGCTGGCCTCCCTCTTCGTTCCTCCTCTTTCTGATCTTGTCTCTCAACCTATCCCAAGATTTCCCTCTTTTTCCAGTAGGAGTGCATTTATTTCTTCCTAACTAGTAACCGTACTAAAAGCAGTCTCACAGACTACATTTCAGAAAGAAATTAATGACTGATAATGCATGGGTTCCCCATGGAAAAATGTTATTTTAACAAAGTGATCCTAAAGTCGAAGGTCTTTTGTGGAAAAGGTTATTTTCATGATTGTGTTACTCTCCTTGGGCGGCCGTCACAAAATACCACAACTGGGTTACTTAAACAGCAGGAATTTATCATCTCACATTTCTGGAGACCAAAGGTCCAAAATCGAAATGTCCGTGGGTTCATGCCTTCTGAGGGTTTGGAGGGGAGGATCTGTTATGGGGCTCTCTTCCTAGCAGGTAGATGACTATCCATTCTTACCTTATTTACACGTGTGTCTGTGAGTCCAAATTTCCCTTTTTATACTGCCAGTTATATTGGATAAGAGCCACCCTAACACCTCATTATAACTTAATTACATCTGTAAAGACCCTCTCTGCAAAACAGAACACATTCTAACAATTGAGAGTGAGCAGTTCAATGTGAATTTTGAAAGACAAGACTTATACCGTAACAATATTACAGGTCAAAATGTAATAAAAGACGAATCGTGGAGAAAGTTTTATTAGAAGCTATTTTCAAAACTCCCTGATATGACTCTATTAAGTAAATAAATACTATATAAAGAAGTCCCCTCATTTCCATGGGTAATGCATTCAGACCCATACCTTCTTTCCCCAGTCTGCTACAAAAGAGATAATTTCTTGTCTTTCAGATTTATTCTATCATCAATTCTAAATAAAACACACAAACTGGGTTACTTAAATAAATAAATATTAATATTAGGAGGCAAAAGGATAATAGCCTAAACCAGGATTTCATAACTTTGGCACTGTTGGCATTTGGGGCCAGAAGAATTGTAGGTGTGAGGGCTGTCCTGTGCACTGCAGGGTGTGGACACATCCCGACATCCGCCCACCAGATGCCAGCAGTATTGCCATCCTCCCAAGTTATGACAAAAAATGTGTTTCCAGGGGACAACCAACAGTGTCCCCTGAGGAAGAGTGGCAAAATCACCTCCAGGTGAGAACCACTAGTCTCAACAAATGTAATTGAAATACTTTGCCAACAAAGTATTAAAAGTTATATTATAGAAAAAATTATATTAATGAATAGTGATAGTCTTAAAAGAACTTTAAGATCTTTTATAATAAAGCCATATATTTCTTCCTTTAAGACAAAGTAGGAGCTACAAAAGTTTGAGCATAACACCTAGTAACAAAGGCCAGAAGAGACACTTCATGGTACTTAAACAAAAAAGCTTACTGAAATTAATAATTGATAGAACGGAAATTCTTTCTTGGCCACACTCATGACACTGGTGGCTGAATTTCGTGCCCCTTTGCATCTCAGTAATCTCTCAGAAACCATGCATGCCTGTAACATCAACAAACACTATGTATTATAATGTGTTTACTTGTGTGAAGTGTCAAGGAACTGGTGGCACTTTGGAAGCCAAAGACCTTAGGTCTCTTACTCCTATCCCTAGCCTGTCAATATTCATGGCATACATTTAATTTTGCCTGTATCTATTCCTATGTTCACTCATTCATTCTTTCATTCATTCACACATTCATTCATTTTTCAGGTTTTATGAGTACCTACTGAGGACCAGACACTAGGCTAGACATCATGGAAGCAAAATCAGTCTAGATTCTAGATGCCTTTATTATGTGCTATTATCGAGGAACAGACAGGGTATAGAAGGGTCTGAGTACTTGTCAACTCAAATCAATTATACCACAGTAATTAGTTCAGAGGAGGAAATTTAACCCAGGCTTATCTAATATGAATGGTGTAGGGCAAGAAAACATTTGTTTTTATTAGGCACGAATGAGGATGCCCGCAGTCTTAGTTGTTACTGGCAGCTGACTCACTACCGCAGGGAGTAGATTGTGGAAAGCAGGTCTTCCACAGACAGAAAGGCAGCTGGGCACTCACTCAGCGGTGTCATTAATAAACCAGATCCACCTCTTTTTGAAGCTTGAGATGCTATTTTCTGTACCGCATCAATTATTTCTTTTTTAAAATATTACATAGTGTATTTATAACTTGCTGCTAAAAGGGCTCTATCAAATCCAATCCTCCTTAGACCAAGATAGCAACTTGGAGGCGACAATGTCTCTTTTTAAATAGCTTGAGGCTGTTTATTTTAAGCAGGTGAAATCTCTCTCTCTCTGGTTGATGTCAAGAACGGAAAGTTTTTCATGCCCTTTAGAGGAGGAAAGACATTATTTGTACTGAGAGCTGAGTTTCTCCCTTTCTGGTCTCCTGTCAAAGCGGAATTCTATGAATTCTGTCCAGTTGCATCTCATTTGTGCAAAACGAAAGTGTGGCTTTGCCTGGGAGCTTTTAACAGCACCTTATTGATGGTCTTGTCATTCTAATACACATCTCATCATTTCAGTAATTCTTACACCTGCACCTCAACTCTCAAACCTCAGACTTCTTCTGAAAGGTTTTTCTTGTTAGCATTCTCTGTGAGCTGAGAAATAGAAATAATATTGTTAAAAAAATAAAACACTTACTTTTGCCCTGGAAAACATTGTTTCTTATGAATTAAAATACAGAGATCCCAAGCCTTTGCAGAAATTATAATGAAAAAGCATTCCTGCTCTTCTTGCATGTATGACCTGTCTTATATTAGCCATGGAATTGATTCTGGTCCAAGCAGGACCCAGTGGGATCTGCATGCGGCTTGCATGCTTCCTCTTCATCTGTGTTCTGGTATTTTATCAATTTATCTTGAGATCCCGTGAAACCTTCCTCCTGCAGTCTTTCAGCCACCCTGATGAATGACTTTCCAAACATTTCCATTACACCCCTCTACATCAATTTCAGATCAGCAAGTTCTGCAGATGGTTTATTTTGAACAAATATATCAATGTAGAAGACTGCATTTGATAGAAGAAAGTGTGCATTGATTATTCTCGACATTTATCATATTTTTCATTGTGAATTTTCCATTCCTGATAATTGTCACATTTTTGTTTGTTGACTAAATGCAAATGTCCATCCATGTTGTTGCAAATGAAAAAAATTGTATTCGACCATATTTTAAAACTCTACACACTTGGGCCTGACTCTAGTTTCCAAGAAGCTGTGATAATTGGAGAGTCTGGAAAGTTCATATTGGTTTCTTATCTTCATTAGTCTTCCAGTTTAACTGTTGAGGAATAATTGTAACTTGCATAAGGGACACCTGTCTACTAGTGGAAATCTGTTGATTCTGATAACTCAAATAGGCTAACATTATAATCGACCATTGTATCATGTATGCATCTTTTACTTCATACTGATGTGGTCAGCCACTGTTTTGACCACTATTCCCAACTTGTCATGCAAAAGGGAATTCAACTGGTCACACTAAAGAGAATTCTACTCCTAGCTACATGGGCTGTAGTTGTTCTGCAATGAGCTAAAACTCTACCTAGAGACTCACACTCACACATATACACACACCTAGATATACTTTCTCGCTGTCCACATATGCCTATTTATTTCCCCCCTTGCTCTCTCTACATTTTCCTTCCCTTCCCTGAGTCTCGATCCTCCAAACTTTCATATCCAAGTATCTTCACTTCCTGTCACATGTTCCCAGACACCATTCCCTGGACAAAGTTTATCTTCTGGTGTTTTTTGGAAAACACCTCAGACAGTATCATCCCATTTCATAAGAAAGGTTCTAATAATATTAAACCTCATAAAGAAAAATATCAGAAATCATGTCTTGCCTCCAGAGAGGTGAATTAAGCTTTATACAAATAAGCCAGTGTCCTCCCCAGTGATCAGCTCTGCTTTCAGGGGTCTCTGGAGATTGACCTTCATGAGATCATGAAGTGTCTGCCACAGGATACCTACTTACCTCACCTCTGCATAATATGGAAGAGCCACTCAATTGTTCTAGAAAGAATAGAGAGAATCCTACCTAGGCAAGTTTCGAGTTCTTCAGAACTAAAGCATTTGCTCTCCTCTCAAGCAATAGCATTTTAAGTTCTTCTTCACCAGGCGAGCAAGTAGCTGCTTAGGATGAGCTCTTTTAAAACATTTTTACTGAAGCACACATTCATGGGAGCATGCAAACACAACGTTTGTAAGTGGAGACCAGGAAAAGCTTTTGGATGGCATCTGATTCCAGACGTGGGGTTGAATAAAGCAGAAATAAATTCTAATTCTTGTTATGTGGGAATTGTTTCATTTGATCTTAAATTTTGATACTTAATGGTAGACACTTTTCATCACAGAAAAATTTATAAATATCTCTTCTTCCAACTTTGTCCTGAATGAGTGACTGAAGAAAGTTGAACATCATAATTGGTTTTGAGATCTATCCCCAGAGTAATTTGGAGTTATAGTTATTGCTCAGAAGGGAACTGGTTTCTAGAAGCCATTGAGACACCAGGGTTTGAGAATAACTTGTAAGCAAAATAGGATGTGTCTATGTGTATGTTTTTCACAGCTGTCAAAAAATAAGCTCTAGTGATTAGATTTAGGGGCACTTTGTTCCAATATTTAGAGAAAAAGACTTAGACATTTAAGGGAAAACAACTGAATATCCAGTGGTCCATACATTCAAACATCCTTTAGAGATATATGAAATAAAAACAATAAAGACTATTTTACCCTATTGATGACCTACAGGATTAACAATTCTTGAAAATAAAGCCCAATGCCTTGGCCCACAGCCCACCTGAATCTGTTTTTAATATCAACATGAGGCACCTATTTTTTTAATTAAATTTATTGGAGTGAAATAGGTTAATAAAGTTATATGGTTTCAAGCGTACTATTCTATACTACATCATCTATACATTGCATTGTGTGTTTACCACCCAAAGTCAAAAAAAATACCCTTCTGTCACCATTTTTGACCCCCTTGCTGTACGATACTTTAAAAAACCAGCATGCATTTCTTATCAGACAGTTCTAGTTTCAAAATCTGTAAAAGCTACCTATCTGTAAGTCTCAGTTTTCTCTTTGAAAAACTTAGGGGTTATAATCCTACTTGCTGTGTGCTTGTGGATGTTAAATTACATCAGTTATGTATCCGCATCTAACATACTCCCTGTCACATAGCTGACATTTGATAAATTATTTTTCTGACATCTTTTCTTGCCATGCAATTACCTGCTTTCAAAAGTTCAAGAGTCTTATTAGCTGTCTCATTTTTTTAACTTTAAATGTAAATAGACTACCTTGCAAAGTAAATGAAAATAAAATTTAGTTTGCTTGGCTATTGTCTTACCCAAAAATAATCAGATATTATACAAAAAAGAAAACTATTCAAAATTGTTTTTTTTAAGAGTTTTTTGGGGGAAAGTCATGGAGATTTCACAAGGACAGATAATGAATGTCGTCAGGGCTAAGCGGGTGGTCCCAGCAACTAACGTGTCGTTGGCTACAAAGGTGCTGTTCATCCTCACCTGCTTTGGGCCAGCATGTCCTCTCGCTTGTCTTTTGATCTGGCTGCTGCAGTTAGCTTCATTTCAAAATGCCCCAAATTATGTGTACATGCTCATCCAGAGATTACAGCTGATTTATATAGGTGTTTCTGGACCAAATTATCTACCTGATTATGCCTCTATGAGTTAAAAGTCTACCTACACTTCATTTTTTCTTGGATGAATGAGGCAGTTGGTAGGGGGTGAGGAATAGGAAGTAGGTAGCAAAGAGTTCCGTAGTACAAGACTCCTGTCTCCAAGACGGTGAGTTGTTTAAGTTCTCTATGAAGGAAATTTGGGATAAGGAGAAAATATCAACCATTTCACATACATTCATCTCCTGTTAAAGTGAGACATACACAAGAGAGCTGCCAACCACCGACTTACCTTTCTAGGAGAAATAAAATAGCACTTTATACGACTAAGCTTATGACAAGAGGATCAGAAACTCTTGGAGGTTGTCACCAGCCATGGCTTAGTTGTATTTCATCTTTTTATTACTCTTTCTTTTTATCCAGTTTTTCATTTAGCTCAAAGCCAATTTCTTCCTTTGATAATGATTAGATGAAAAACATATATGTCATGGTCATTTATAGTATTCACCTGAACTCAGTGATCTATGTGGAGAATAATGAAGGATCTAGAAAGTCACTTTTATAATACCTAACTCTATTTCTAGCTTTAAAAATAAATTTAAATATCTTATCTGTATTTATATTTAAATCATAGTATTTGAACGTGCATATGATGAGGTGGAATAACTGGGACAATCTAGGACTGTGCAACTGAGAAATTTTCTAAGTCACTTCAAGTATTTTAGTTCAAAATCATACAAAAGAATTTTTTCCTCTTGCACCTCAGCAATGAGCTAATCTGTATAAAAATGCAACATCTGCTAGAGCTATAAAACAAATGAAAAATTAATTAGGTATTTGAAGGTCTCCTTTGGAGACAATGGAGTTTAGTCGTGTCTTAAATCCTCTCATAGCTTCAACTGTGTGTTCAGTCTGGAAAAAATCTTTCCTTGTTTCCTGACCATTGTGTTTTCAGATCATTTTTTTCTTCCTGACCAGCTTGGGAGTTTGGGCTGGAGGAACTGCGATGTCCTTCATTAAGTTACAAATGCTTCCTCAGCATGCCAAAAGCTGGCTAGGAACATCTCCACGTCTTTAGTAATTTTCTTATTCTTAAATCCTGCAGTGCCAAGATAACTTATGAGAAATCCCTTTTTAAACTTTTAAGAAACATATTCAGTAAGTGTTTTTCTAATTATGTATTTTGCAGCTTACTTACACCTACTTTTTAAAACTTCTTCTGTATTCTCTTAATTTTAATGTATCTCACTTTAAGAAACTTCCTAATACACAAGTGTTTTTCAAAATAGGTATACTTTAATATTCTTTAAGTACCAGATAACATACTGGGTGCCAAGATTATGTAAATGTAAAAAATCAGTTACTGCCTTCTTGGATGTTTGTGCTGTAATATTTAAAAGTATAGTGTGTTGGTATTTTGATGGAAGTTTGTTACAGTATATGGAGACTTTTTCCTCCAGGGTCACATAACAGATGTGTGGGGCTTAGGAAAGGTTTCTGGGCAGGCAGGACGCTCCTGATGTGTGTTTGAAAGGATGAGAAGTTAATTTCTCAGAGTGGCGGGGAGGGGGGTGTGCCAGATAAGAGAGCATGGACAGACATCTGTGCAGTGAAAGAAATGATGCATTTTGAAGACAGGATTATGCGATAGACTTGCAGCATAAGAGTGACTGCTCTACAGTGACCCCCGACACACACACATGCACAAACGCACACAAAACACAAAGCAAGACAAGGCATCTGAACTATATGCTGACAGAATTTCAAAATATATTTAAGCGGTGAGAAAAAGGGAGTTTAATTTCCCTGACAATTTTCTAAAAAGAAAGGCCCCTTGTTTTTGCGATATGATCCTCAAACACGATGGCCATCTTTTCCCGGCACCATTGAAACCACAATGGCGTGCACCTCTGTGGCAGCTGCCGCAAACCCCACAGGAACTTCCACAGGCCTGGAAGGGCCTGCGTTCCAAGCACTGTGTGAGCCCTCACCCTGGGAAAATAAGAGAAGAGCCGTGCAGTGAGGTGGCTGCTCTGAGTTTTAACCTGGATTGGATTACATTCCTTGACTCCCCTCCTGTGGCTGGTCATCATGGAAGAAATCAGGTCAAAGAGCCAAAAGAGCTTTCTTTCTTTCTTTTCCTACAGCTGATAACCCCCAAATGGTTGTCCTCAGGTCAGTCTCATAATCCCTTCCTTCCTATATTTTATCAGAGGCGTGGTATGGGAAATAACTGAGTTGGCAGGCAGTGATTTTCTATGAGGCTGAGCACATGAGATTTAATAATTCTGTTTTAACCATACATTTCTAAATGAGTGAAATGCATTGCCCTGGTGTTTGATCTGTTTTGCCAAGCCCAAAAATTTTTAAGATTTAGGTTTTATGTATTTGACATTTGAAATATATTGTCTTTTATAAAAAGCATATGCTCTTATTATAGAAAATGTAGGAATTATAGAAAATTACACAGACATAAACATAAATTAGGCATAATCTCATAGCCTCATGGTGTTTAACTACTGTGATACTTTTGCTCTAGTTTTGCTAATTTGTTCCTATGTATTAGTTTGCTAGGATTGTTGTAAAATAAAAGTACCACAAACAGATGGCTTAAACAACAGAATATTATCGTTTCACAGTTCCAGAGGCCAAAACTTCATGATCAAGATGTTGGCAAAATAGTTTCTTCTGGGGGCTGTGAGGGAATGCTCTGTTTCTGGCCTCTCTCTTTGACTGGTAGACGGTCTTCTCCTCCCTTTGTCTTCCTGCCGTCTTCCTGCTGCGCGTGTCTCTGTCCAGACTCCCCCGTCTATAGGGACACCGGTCATAGTGGATTAAGGCCCATCTTAACGACTTCACTCTAACTTTATTAGCTCCGTAAAGACCGTATCTCCAAATAAGGTCATGTTCTTAGGGAATGGGAATTAGGACTTCAATGAATACATTTGAAGGGTATACAATTCAACCTATAGCAGCCTAGTTGAGGTCAAAATGCAATTTGACATTCTGTGCTTCTGTTGAACAGTGTAAGAGCCCTTTCCCATGTTATTAACAGACCTTCCGAAGGACACATTTTTAAACGTTAAAAATGTGATAAATTAATTGAAAGGAATAGCTTTAAAATAATAGTATGACAATGAAAATAAGCTGATACATGCATTTGTGTGAGCATGGGGTTTTCTGTGTATATATCCTCTCTTTTTTAAACGGGTGTGTGTTTGTGTAGGTGTGAAGAACTGGACTGGAATAGGCTTGTGCAGAACAGAATATGGACAAGCGAGTGACTCTAGTACTGGATGGATTGAGGCCAAGTTTTACAACACTGAGAGGAGTCTTCATTTCCTGGTGTGTTTATTCCCCACACCCAATAAAAAGGCAGAGTGGAGTGAAAGGGACAAATGAGGAGTCAAAGAGTTTTCCTTCCATACTCTCTGAGCTTTTGTTGTTTTGTCTGAGGAAGCTGAGGGATGACCAATGTCAAGGGTTTGTTCTCAGGTCTTCTTAATCACTAATAAACGTGACTGCAGAAATTTACCCTAGCCTGTGACACAGAGTTTTCAAACAAAGATTAACGTATAGGCTTTTTATCATTGAAGTTTCATTTTATGTTTAATGGGTATATTATTTAGCTTTCTCTCTCTTTCTCTCTTAAAGATCTTATTCATTAATTTTTTACAGAGAGGGGACAGGAGGGATAAAAAGAGGGAGACAAACATCAAAGTGTGGTTGCCTCTCATACACCCACAACTGGAGACCTGGCCCACAACCTAGGCATGGGCCCTACTCTGGGAATCAAACCAGCAACCATTTGGTTCACAAGCTGGCTCTCAATCCACTGAGCCACACCAGCCAGGGTTCATTTAGCTTTCTTTAGGTTGTTATGCAATGAAAAACAACCCCCAAATATTAGTGACTTACAACATATATGTATTAATATTGCTACATGTTTTTCATGTTCCAGTGACTGGATCCAATATTGTCTTTATTTACAAACCCAAGCTGAAGTCATGGTCCTTAGGTGAGCATGCCATTCTTGAGGGAAGATAAACCCAGAGAGAGGGAGAGAGAGAACACAAACAAGCAATGTTATCTTAAACATCTTAAAATCCTGTTCAGGTTTGTAGCCCATTAATTCCACTACCATTGCATTGACCAAATTTTATTGCCAAGGCTGATGTCAGTGGGATGAAAATACGATCATCTTACCCTGAGATACTGCATTTTACTTGGTGCTTGAGAAATGTATGCTAATTACCCTCTCATAGGAATGACAGAAAGCAATTAAAATAATAATAATACAATCTACCACAGCCCACCCCTTTTTGTCTCAGAGATGCCTTTACTCCTGGAAATAGTAAGATACATTCATTTATTTCCAAAGAAATAGGTCACAAAGACCTCATCCAATCATGGCATTATGCTCAAAGCCCAGAATCTGTGGAGGTCTCAACATCAAATGCAGATAAGGGTCCTGCTGATGAAGAAATTGATGAGCCTTAAAGGATACTTACCTGTTTCCTCCCCACAAACACAGTCAATGTAGAATGGTAGATAAAAGGTGTAATAAGCACAATTAACAGTGCTATTTGGAAAGCTGGTTAATGGGAAGCACACCATAGCTCCTGAAATCCTATTGTGCCCATGTTTGAAGGATTTTCAACCCTTAGAGTAGGGAATAATTTTTGTTGAGATTCTGGTCTTTCTCCATAGAAATATCAACTGAACTCATTCTACTTTTTGGTTCTTGAATTAGAGGGAAAAGAAAGAAATGTCAGAACCCCAAGGTGGCTCTTAAAGTTTCCTTAATATTACTCTTTCTGCATTGCATGGCCAAAGGAAGTCCCACGGACAAGCCTGGTATCAACGGGGCATGGACGTGTGTTCCTCCAACAGAGAAGTGCAGCAAGTCACACAGCAGCGGTGTGCACGCGAGTTCCTGTAGTGGGAGCCAAGGGGATGTGAGGGAAGAAAACACTTGGAAACAATCGTGAAATCTATGTCCGTAGGTGTTTTAATACAGAGTTAGGAACAGTTCAACCCTGAGCTCAATGAGCCCAAAATATTTAAGTCGTTAATTTTTCTTCCCCGCCCCCCCCCACCCGCCAAGTGAAATGATAACCTATAGAGAAAAGAAACAGGCAAATGCCCCTTATTTCTGAGCAGTTGATACTATACTCTGGCCTCTTTTCCTCAAGCAGCTCAAAAGTATTTGTGAAAATGTAAAGGGAATGTCCATTAAAAAGGAAGCCGGATCTGCTTTTGTCATTTCTGTCGATGCCAGTTAGCAGTTGCAAGTTTGACAGTGCTGAGTGAAAATTCAGGCAGCTAGGTTTTCCATGGTTTAAGCAGCAGCTAACGGTAAGAATATTCTGAAGAAAAAGAGAAAAGGCGTTTGCAAACACGGCAGGCCTTCCTGTGCTGTACCGGGGTCAGCGTCTGTGGTCCGGTCATAAGAAGCTCTTTTATTAGGTATGCCCCCGGAAGATCACACTTATTTCTTCCCATGTTCAATTTTGCTTTCCAAACCTGAGAAGAGAGATCAGAAGGTTTCTGTGTCTGTGTCTTCGAAACCTATGGCCCTGCACTCAATTTTATTTTATTGTTATTCTGAGAGATAGAGGTGGGCCATGAAAAAACCCCGAGCAAACTGAATTTCCTGGAAGGCTCTGTAGCAAGGCCACAGAGCTGTGCTGACTCACCGGGTACTGGTTTTAAAACTGCAGACACTGCTGTTGGTCAGCGATAAAACTCGGAGAAAGTCGAAGTCAGAAGGCAAGACAGAGAAGAGAAACTGTATTATCTGAGAGCAGTAAGTCATAATCCCTCAAAAGATGGCATTGGAATAAGCCATTGGGTAAAATCTGTGATGTTCTGAATGGAAAGAAATGGCCTTTACCCCAGAGCTTGCTAACTAACCCTTGAACGGGTGCTGGTCCATGCAGCCAGAGTGCTGTGACATACAGACTACTTTCAGGTATTTATGTCTGCTTCTCTAAAATGAAATCCTGCAAGTTCATGATGGGGGCTTTTGAAAGAAGCAGTGGCAGAGTAAAACAATGCCTCTCTTATTAAGGCGAAAGTAAGAGTTAATTAGAAAAATGAAATGAATACATGAATTCTTAGATTCCTTCCCTGGGAAGCTTATCTGAGAAGAACAGATAAAACCTAAGAAACATTCAATCCGACAAAAGCCCCGACTGTCGTTTGCACTGTGCTATTCACAATATGCAAAATTTAAATAGAGATGTAATCTACATACCATAAAATTCACCCACTTACAGTGTTCAATGTACGGTTTTTAGTACATTCATAGCGTTATATAACTATCGCCACACCCTAACTTAAGAATATTTTTATCACCCTCAAAAAAGAAACTCTGTACCCATTAGCAGTGTCTCTTCCACCTGCCCCCAGTTCCTAGTCATAGTCAACTACAAGTCTATTTTCTGTCCCTATATATTTGCCTATTCTGGACATTGCAGAAAAGTGGAATCATACAATATGTATCCTTTTGCTTAGCATTGTTTTCAAGGTCATCCATGTGGTAACACATATGAATATTTTATTCTTTTTTATTGCTGAATCACAACCCATTGAATGTATATGCTTCATTTGTTTAACCTTACCTCAGTGGATGGGCATTGCGACTGTTTATACTCTTTGGCTAACATAAACATTTCTACTATGAACCTCCATTGTTGTGTGGACATGTTGTGATTTCTTCAGTGTATATATCTAATAGTGGGACTACTGGGTCATATAAAAATTCTATCTTTACCTTTTGAGGAGTTTCCAAATTATTTTCCAAAGAGGTTGCAGCATTTTACATTTCTGCTATTCATATTTTCCATCTGCATTTTAGACTCTTCATTTTCATAACCCTAATTTATAGCAGGTGTGCTGGAGTACCAATGGACTACCTGCAGATAAGAGTCAACACATGGTTGATGGCATAATAAAGTGAAGGTCAAATTAAATTAGCCCTGAAATCCCATAAGCCTCTTTGGAAAGTGTCAGCAAATAGTCTTCACAGTTGCCATCATAACAATAAGCACTGTAATTATAAGCTGATATCCAAAGAGATTCTGGCTGTCATTAATACACACAAACTCCCTGGAATTCAGGAAAGAAGACTTCACACTTTTAATTGTGGTGAGAAAAAGTAGGTGCTATGAGTCAGTGTGATCCTGTCTTTAGCTGGGAAGAAGAAAAGGAACTCCCAGAAAATGGAAGGGGGTTGGTCCGAGGGACTGAAAGTGCTTTATCACATTGAAAAGGAGAAACTCTTTTCTTCTAAGGATCTGATAGCTATGAGACGAAGGGAATCTCCTGCTAGGTGGTTTATTAGAATCCAATAAAAACTAGCTGTTCCTTCCCTTGTAGATAAAGACAGATCTAAAATTTAAAGACATAGATTTATCCACTAGAAATTTAAAAGAAACCCTTCAAGTGGAAATCCATTAGCATTATTGACTGAGTGAAGCTAACCTAGAAGAATTAGTTGTTTGAATATCACAATGGTCTTTTACAAGTAAGTAACTAGGAGGGGTCCCATTTAGTTGTACATATCAGTTACCCAAAGGCTCTTCAGCAACGGAAAGGCTAAGAAATAACATGGGAGTTCCAAGGAGCCACACTGCCTTCTGCATTTTCAAAAAGTCTTTATACGACTTTGAACAACCGATCTGCCTACTCTGCACTGTGAAGAACGTACACACTCTGTGGGCCACATGGAAATTTTGGAATGGGTCCCAATAATTTAATGTCAAAACCTTTATAAAAGATTTTTGGCAAGGATGCCCTAGATTAATTAAATGGTTTTCTTCTTATCACTTGGTTGATCTGTGTTTTCAAGCTTACCCCCCACCATGTATCAACCCATACCATTGGATTTCCTCCTCCCCCTTACATAGGGTACTAATTTTTTGTGTGAAATTTACTTATCATTGCCATATGTGTGACTCCCTAGAAATGAATGGGGCTTATGTAGTTCAGGAGAGCTGAAGACTATCTGCTCGTCTGTAAATTCATTCCTGTACACCTGTTGTCAAACTCTACCTAGCCTACTTTTTACTGTATGTAACATTTCTTAAGGTATCCATTTTATCCTATCCACTCGTAAAATGTCCAGTAAAAGCAGGAGTTGTTCTTTACAAAGGACCATTAAAAATGCATCAGCTTTCATGTCCTGGCAGTTATCAATTTCTTGTTTAGCTCAATGGAAGTGGAAGTACATGTTTCCTTATTAGATGGACAAAGCTGGTTTCCAATCAAAGAGTATCCCCTTCTATGCATTATGCCCTTGGGATTACTATAGGGATGACTCAAAAGTGTTGCATAAATGACTGAATTTTAATTGCATTTATTTTATTTGTAACTACACCATAATCCAGAAAAAAAATGGAGCTAACAATAAAATAATGAATGCTGTTCGACAGGAGAATTTTACCAAACATTTAGAAAAGAGCTAACCTCAATTCTTCTCAGATTATTCCAAAAAATCCAAGAAAGGGAACACTCCCAAACTCTTTTTATGAGGCCAGTATCACCCTAATTCCAAAACCAGATGAAGACATAACAAAGGAAGAAAACTACAGGCTAATATTGCTGATGAACATAGATGTTAAAATTCTCAACAAAATATTAGCAAATTGGATCCAGCAATACATTAAAAAGATCATACACCATGATCAAGTAGGATTCATCCCAGGGATGCAAGGATGGTACAATATACACAAATTAGTCAATATAATACACCACATAAACAATATAAAAGACAAAAACCACATAATCGTATCAATAGATGCTGAATAAGCATTTGATAAAGTACAGTACCCACTTAGACTAAAAACACTCAGCAAAGTGGAACTAGAAGGAGCATACCTCAATATAATTAAGGCCATATACGAGAAACCTAGAGTCAACATCATACTCAATGGTCAAAAACTAAAATCTTACCCTCTAAGGTCAAGCACAAGACAAGGGTGTGTCCACTTTGACCACTTCAATTCATCATAGTATTGGAAGTCCTAGCCACAATGATCAGACAAGAAAAAGAAATAAAAGGCATCCAAATTGGAAAGGAGGAAGTAAAGCTGTCACTGTGTTCAGATCACATGATAGTATAACAGAAACACCCTATAGAGTTCACCCAAGAACTATTAGACATAATAATTGAATTTGGAAAAACAGTGGGATACAAAGTCAACATTCGGAAAACAATGACAGTTTTGTACACCAACCATGAAATAACAGAAATGAAAATCAGGAAAAAAATTCCATTTACAAAAGCAATAAGAAAAATGAAATACTTACAAATAAATTTAACCAAGGAGGTAAAATGCCTATACTCAGAAAACAGTGAAGAAAGAAACTAAGGAAGGCACAAGGAAATGGAAGCATGTACTGTGTTCATGGATTGGAAAAATTAGCATCATTAAAATGCTTGTACTACTCAAAGCAAACTATAGATTCAACATAATCCCTATCTAAATACCAGTGACATATTTCAAAGGTACAGAACAAATATTTCAAAAATTTATGTGGAACTATAAATGACCCTGAATAGCCTCAGCAATGTTGAGAAAGAAGAACAAAATAGGAGGAACCACAATACCTAATACTAAACTATATTACAAGGCTACTGTAATAAAAGTAGCCTGGTATTAACATAAGAACAGACACATAGATCAATGGAACAAAATAGAGAACCCAGAAATAAAGCCAGGTCAATACAGTCAATTAATATTTGACAAAGGGGAAAAGAACATAAAATGGAGTAAAAATAGTGTCTTCAATAAATGGTGTTGGGTGATCTGGACAGGTACATGCAAAAAATTCAAACTAGATCACCAACTTATACCATACACCAAAATAAACTCAAGACGGATAAAAGACTTAAATATAAGTTGCAACACCATGAAAGTCCTAGAGACAGGAAAATTTCAGATATTTCACATAGTAATATTTTCACTGATATATCCCCTAGGGCAAGGGACATAAAGGAAAGAATAAACAAATGGGACTATATCAAACTGAAAAGCTTCTACACAGCTAAAGAAAACATCAACAAAATGGAAAGGGGATCCTACCATACAGGAAAACACATTTGCAAGTGATACCTCATACAAGGGTTTGATCTCCAAAATATATAAAGAACTCACATGACTCCACACCAGGAAGACAAGTAATCCAATTAAAAAGTGGGCAAAGGACCCAAACAGACAGTCCTCCAAGGAGGACATACAGAAGGACCAAAGTCTCATGAAAAAAATGCTAACATCACTAGCCATTAAAAAGATGCAAACTAAAACCACAATGAAATACCACTTCACACCTTTCAGAATGGCCATCATTAATAAATCAACAAACAATAAGTGTTAGAGAGGTTGTGGAGCAAAGGGAACCCTAGTGCACTATTGATGTGAATGCAGACTGGTGCAGCCACTGTGGAAAACAGTACAGAATTTCCTCAAAAAACTAAAGATGAAACTGTCTTTCGATCCAGTGATCCCACTGCTGGGACTATACCCTAAGAATCCTGAAACACCAATGCAAAAGATCCTGTTTACCCAATGTTCACAGCAGCACAATTTACAATAGCCAAGTGCTGGAAACAGCCTAAGTGCTCACCAATAAATGAATGGATCAAAAAACTGTGGTACATTTACACAATGGAATATTACATAGCAGAAACAAAGAAGGAGCTCCTACCCTTTGCAACAGCATCTATGGAACTGGAGAGCTTTATGCTAAGTGAAATAAGCTAGATGGTGAAAGACAGATACCTTATGATCCCGCCTATAAATGGAACCTAATCAACAAAACAAACAAATGAGCAAAATGGAACCAGAGACTTGGAAATAAACAACAAACTGAGATTGATCACAGGGGAAGGAGGAGGAGGAGGATAATGGGGGAGGAAGGGGAAAGGTCAAGAAAAAGAACATGAATAGAGTACTATAAGCACAGACAATGGGGGGACTGACTGTGGAAGTCGGGGGGATGGGGTAGGGGTGAGCAATGAGGGAAAAGGTGGGACCACTGTAACTGAACAACAATAAAAATAGATTAATGAATTAAAAATACAACTACTAAAAAAAGCAAGAAAATGAAATATAATAGACATTGGCTCCTACTTCAACCACCTGTAAACTACCTAGTAAACAGTGTTCTGTAACCTATCTTCAAATCTACCAATTGGTTTTTAGGCCTTTTAACCACGTAACGTTGTAGATCCTGGGTTTGTGGTCAGGGAGGTGAATTTCATTCCAGTTCTGTCACTAATTAATTGTTTTCAAACACTGAGACCTCGATGGTAATAATAGTATATACCTGAGTTTTTGCATTTTCAAATAGGCTACCTTGCCAAGATTGCAAGTTCATTATAACCCTTCAATGGACTCTCTTGCCTAGGTATGAGTGTGTGTTCTGGATTTCTAGGGATACCAGAGCACTTCAGATTTTACTGTGGGACTTCATACCAAGCTTCTTGCTCTTCTTGGCCTATGAAATTGTTGAGAGAATAAGGCCAAGTCTCTTTAAGTTCACATCAGTTTTTTAAAAAAAATATTTTAATGTAAGATATATATAGAGAGAAAAGAATATAGTAATCACATGTGTATATTTTAGAATATAATAAATTTATCTGCCTACCACCCAGCATAAAAAGTAGATGATTACCACGGACTCAAAAGCACCCTTGTGGGACCTCCCTGGATTTTTTGTTGATAATTTTCTTGTTTTGGTTTATAGTGCTACCACCCAGATATGTAGAATTGACTTTAAAGATTCACTTCATTCAACTAATTGTTCTTCTATGACTTGCTTTATTTGAACAAAAGATACTTTGACTTTATCCAAGTTGATGTGTGTTACTACAGTACATTCACATCTGCTACTTTGAATATATCACGATAATTTTATTCTTTCTGTCATTCATGGGCAATTGAATTGTTTCCAGGTTATCGTAGTGCAAATCACTTCAAGGAACATCTCAGTATATGTTGTCAAATGCACACATACACCTGTTTCTCCAGGGTTCACTCACCATGTTTCATTCAACCTAATATGCCACCAAGAGTAAGATACAGACCATTGTTGTGCAAAACTAAGAAAGGAAAATTTCCTCTTAAATTTATACAGCATCCCATGCTATCTTACTGACTCTCAGAAAGCATTTCATTTTGGAAACATTAAACTGTGAAAAAAATATTTTTTTAAAGCAATGAAACAGGATACTTGGAGTAAAATTGCTGGACCACAGAGAACGTTCACCTTCAAATGTACTAAGAATCGTACCACTGGCTTCCCTGAGAGACTGGAGGGATTTGCACATCCACCCGTGGAGTGTTAGTGCCTCAGTCAGTTTGCATCGACCTTCATTTTTGTCCACTGCCTCTTGTGCCAAGACGGTAACACATTTTCATGTGCATTTAAAGCTGGGCCGGTATCTTAGCGCTTCACAGAGGAACAGCTCGTCTGCAGTGTCGTCAGAAGTAGAAGCCCACGCCAGCAATGTTCATGGGGTCGTACACCCTCGTGAGCATTTCACGAGAACCTTGTTTAGTTTGTGTTCTTTCTTCAAATGTTTTCTGATTGCATGACTAAATCCCTGAGTTATTTTACGATTTCGCCTAAACTTCACCTCCTCTAGGCTTCCTTTTAAGATGATCTCTGGAAACATCTAGCACTAATTCCTCTGGTCTCAGGAAACCTCTTTACTGGCTGGATTGTATCTATGTGTTTACATACAGGGATGGGCAAAAGTAGGTTTACAGTTGTGAGTACACGGAACAGTTTATTCTCTTATTATTCGTTAATTATTGTATTATTTTTCATATGAACAACCATAAACCTACTTTTACCCACCCCTGTGCTTATAAGCCAAATAGAGTACAGACTTTATTTGTGTTGGTACCATTTAGTCTGTATTATCTATTTGCATGTTACTTGAGGTTATATTCCCCTCTGAAGGGCTTCTTGTGGCCAAGACTCTGCTTCCAGCCTCTTTTCTTCTTTATTTGTTCACTCCAGAACTTGCTTAGACTTGTAATTTCTCCTCTCCTGGCTCTCCCAGGTCCAAAGACAGTGCCTGTTACAAGTATGCTTAGACCTGTAATTATATAAATTGGTAGTAGGAGAAAAGAGCAGACACCACTAAATGTGGAGAAGGAAACACCTCCATCAGGCAACTGTTTACAGGTTTTGCCTCCCTCATATTCTTCAGATTTGTACCAGCCCTGCCACTGTGTCCGTTTAACGCCTCGTGGATCTCTTCCGGATGATTATGACAGCTGTCAGGCAGAGGCACATGTTCATGAAATAGAGCCTGTCACCTTCATGGGCTCCTGGGAAAGCCCTGGGAAAGCTCATGGCATTGTGTTCATGTGTTTACGTAAAAGCGGCAGAAGTTAGCCCAGTGAACCATAATCAGTTTAGTGCGCTGTTTCTTCCTCCCTCAGCTCTTCCATCTCATTTCTAAGTTGCTTGGTTTGATGGGCTTACAAATAATTTTTAAAGATTTTATTTATTTATCTTTAGAGGGGAAGGGAAG
>PVKM010011516.1:0-33089 GCA_004027735.1 Carollia perspicillata
CCGGAGTAACACAGAACACTGAGTCCTCAAGAGCAGAAATTCCACCGGAAAGAAAACAATACGCAGGGGACAGAGTCACCGTCCAGGGAGTAAGGGGGCAAGGAAAGAAACAGGGCTTTCCTGCCCTAAGCAGATAAACAACCTTAGCCTGGGGAAGCCCTGCCATAAACTGTCTTCCAGGTGCGGGGGCTGCAGTGGCAAGCTGGGGGTCTGGGTCGCACCTGGAACAACTAGAAGAAAGGGTTCCCTGCACCCTTTCTGGACCTCTAACGTAGAGGAGCTCCTAGGAAGGAGAAACCGAGTGCTCTGCCTAGGTCAGGAGAATCACAGGGAAGCTAAGGGCAGAAGTGGAAGAGCATCTGGCAAAGAAAGCTAGCCTTGCTGAGGCCAGGATAGCCACAGCCCCGGGGGCCAGCTGACTGCCGGAAACCCAGTAAGACAGCTCTGGGTTCCAGCGCAGGGTTTTCGGAGGCTGGAGCCTGCGGGAGCTCCATTAAGGGTGAAGGAGGTCAGGCCAAGTCAGAGTGGAGGTCTGCCCAGGGCTTCCCACGGTGTGTGGTTCCAGAAGGGAAGCTTCTTCCTCTTCCAGAGCCCAGAAGAAGTCTACATCTGGGAGGGACAGAAAGAAACGCCCCTCCAGGGCTGCAGTGCCCCTGCGATCCCCTTCAGCCTCCCACGTGGGTAAGGTGGTGGAAAGAGATGCCGAGCATCTGAAAACTTGTGCGAGGCAGACTGGATTTGTGGTCGCCCCTGTTAATTTAGTTTACTGAGGTGGTTTCTGATCTGCAAATTCATTTATTTCTAAGGTGTTGTGGTCTGCACGCCTTTTCTTTAGAGTTTTAAGCAAAGCTCCCTTTCCCAGACTGTAGCAGTAACGATGGCTAATGTGTGTGAGCAGCTGCCATCTGCCAGGCCCTGAGATAATCCACTCACGACCTGAGTTCATTCCCATACGGCTCAGAGACATTGAGTGGCACTGTCCCCATTCTACAGATGAGGAAACCAACACGCAGATGAGCTGGGTCTCTTGCTCAAGGTCACTCAGCTAAGGAGACGAGCTGGCCCGGTGCCCCCAACTCTTAACCAGCCTCCGCTGTCCCTCCAGTGCCCCCCATGCCTGTCCCGTAAGCCCCCCAACCCAGGAGAAGCCCAGGTCCCTCCCTCATTGTGCGTCCCCTGCTCCCCTTCCCATCCTGACTCCTTTTAGAACTCTTCCGACCAAAGTGTCATCCCCTCCCTTCCCCCAGATCTGCTGCTAAGCAAGGAATGAATTCCAACTCAGGCCTTAATGATGTACTGTTTTAAATCCTCCCAAGTTACCCTCACTTTTGAATTGCGACATTCTGTGGCTTGGTCCTGTGGTTCTCAACCCAAGTGCACACGAGGCTCACCCAGGCGCTTTTGAAAAGCCCTGAGACACAGGCCCATCTCTGAGGATGTGAACCTTGAATCAGAATTCTGGGCTACTGGTTTGGTTTTATTTTTACCAGCTCTTCAAGGGCCTCCAGGGCTGAGACCACCTGAGCAAGTGATGAGGACTTTCAGGCATCTGCTGCCCTGGGGTGGCTATCGAGGCAAGGGCTGTCTTATCACACTAGGAGGAGGCTTTGAGCCTGGGTCACCTCCTGACAAGGAAGCGGCAGCCTGCAGAGGTGGGAAGGGAGGAGGACTTACTGTCCTTTGACCCATTTGCTCAGTGAGCAGTTTTTTGCCTTCTCAGGTCTGTGGGATGGTTTTCTGCTAACCTTGGACTCCAGGCTTGGCTCTGAGATGGGTGGAGAAGGCATGGAGGAACTGTGTTCACCTTCTGGGCTGGAGGAGTCAGAACGTACCTCGAATGCCTCCGAAGAGTTGCACGTAGAGGCTGCAGGAATGCTCCCTCGGGAGCTGACCTGTGACAGGGACCTGGAGGAATGAAGGTCACGAGGGAAACTATCTTCTGCAAGCATTCCTGGAGAGATGCTTTCCTCACAGCTTCTGCCCCTGGGACATGGGAAGGTGCTGGGCTGGAGATAATGGCTCCAGCCCTGCAGGGACTGAGCCCTCTGTTTCAGAGAAAGAAAAAGGTTTATAATGATAAAGAGTTCCGGGAAGGGTTGTGCCTAATGCCTCGTGAGTGACACATGAGATCAGACATCCAACCAAGGGACTCTGAGCCCTGGGGCAGGTGGGGAAAAGTCCAGGGATGTGACTTTTGCAATGGGGCAGGAGGCTGTGGGGTGTGGGGTAAAGGAGACCTGTCAGCCTGGAGAAGGAGTCCTCTAGGGAGAACTCATGTGGGGAGATGGGCCTGGAAACGCTGGACACCACGGAGCAGGCCTGGGGATTTGCTCTGTGTGTGGGAGCCTGGTGGAGCCTCCCCAGCCACCTTCCACCCGCCCGAACCTGCCCTCTTAGTCAGTCCCTGTGCTGGCTGCTCCTACCCCTGCAGCTCTGGGGTGGTGATGAGGCCCCCGTTATTCACAGCCTGGACTGACATCTGGCTCCCTCGGGCCCACTCCCTCTTTCCTAGGGTGCAACCTGGCCTGCCAGCTCACCACCCTGTGGCCTGGCCTCAGACCCAGACAGCCTCCTTAGTGCCAGGGTCGGTGGGGCCTCAGGGCCTCAGCCACCAGAAGACGCTCCCTCCTGAGTCTTGAGCTCCACACTGGCCAGCTTTCTCGAGGGACTGGGTGGTCTCTGAAAGCGGAGGGGCAGTGGTCTTATTTCTAAGGTCCAGCCCCTGCAGAAGGGGGAGAATGAGCTCCTGCTTTAGACTAGCGTTCATGCTTTGGCTGCGTCGTGGGTTTGGTTCCTGAACTACAGTCCCAGGATGACCTGGCTGGTGTGGCTCATTGGACTGTGTGCAGGTCTGCAAGCCAAAGGGTTGCCAGTTTGATTCCCAGTCAGGGCACATGCCTGGATTGCAGGCCAGGTCCCCGGCGTGGGGCATGAGAGGGGCAACCACACATTGATGTTTCTCTCCCTCTCTTCTCTCTCCTTTCCCCTTTGTCTAAAAAATAAATAAACAAATAAAATCTTTTTAAAAATTGTTTTTTTAAAAAAAACCTTCCAGAATGAGCTCAGGGGACCTTTGTCCTCAAATCTTTACTCTTTCGGAGACTGGCATGGCAAACTCTATTTCGTTCTTTGCCAGTGGTGGTAAGCTTACTCAGGGAAATGGGGGCGGAGTGGGAGGCAGCGGCTGAGCCCTGATGGAAAGCCCCTGACTCGGGAACTCCCTGTTATCAGTTCAGAGTGTGTGAAGGTGAGAGGAAGAGGTTGTGTTGTGTCTAGCACACTTGGCCGGTTTCCGGGCTGAATCTGGCATTCGGTCAGTCCAGCAGGTGGAAGTGGAGGGCTGTCCCTCTGGGTGTGGGTGGGGGCTCCCTGCCCTCCCTCCCTCTCTGAAAGGGCTTTCCTTCCTGGCAGACTGTTAGCTCTGCTGCTGGACAGGAGTGTGTGTTTGGGGAAGGAGGCGGGGAACCACGCCCCGCGCTCTCTGAGTCTCTCCGCTGGCCCAGGGCACGCGTGCGCAGTTCAGCAGGAGCAGTGTAGGTGAAAGAGTGGCCCGGGAAGGCGTTCACACAGGGTTATCTTGACCTACCACATCTGTGCTCCCTTCCTCCACACCATTTGAGTTCAGTTTTTCCCTCTTATCTCTGACCCTGGAATTGCTACCTCCCGGGCTTTTCTTATGCAAATCAGCCATCTGCGGAGCCTCCTTACAAGGCTTACATTCCACGCCCCCTCCAAAACTTCCCTAGACTCCTCCAAAAGCCTCTCCAGACTCCTCCAGACCCTCCTAAGCTGTCTCTCCTTTGAACTTGAACACTCCCATGATCAGACCCGCACCCATTTTGTTTTCCTTATGGGGTTCTATACTATTCAGGGGTAGGTGCAGTTTGGGTCTATGCTTTCCTCCTAACCGTTAATACTGCCCCACGTGGGTAGGACTTGGGCTGATAGCTGTGTACCTTGAAGTTAACATTGCCTTCTGAGAATTCAATTAGGAAGAAACCCAGTTTAGGAGAGGATGCGAGCCCTCTGTAAAAATTACCTAGGAGACTGACTGTCTGTGATCATCCCAAATCTAATTAAGGAGACCCGGGTGAAACCTCTGAGGACAGAGAAGATTGCGATTGCATTTTAGCAAAATAACTGCATTGTCTATTCCTCCTCCTTGTAAGGGGGGACCCAGGGATACCCTACTTGGTGCTATGCGGAGAGTTGGTACCCTGTCTTGCAAACGTCAGGGGGCCAGGCCACGGAACAGGTGTGATCTCCGAGGTAGCACGGATGCCTCAGGCTGTTGTCATCCAGACACTTGGTCATCCAAGGTCCTGGCCTTGCTCTGATCCCGTGCTTAATCACTCCATTCTGAGGTCCCCAGGAGAGCTATGTCCCAGTGCCTGGGGATTGTAGCTCTGTAAATGACTAAGCTGTCATCCTGGTTGCTATTGTTTGTCCAGTTCATGTTAGCAAGTCCTGAGATTGGTTTGTCTGTGGTGTGCACACAGTTGAGAATCAGGTGCTGGGTTGTGATGAAGTGTCGCACTCCAGCCACCGCATCTGGGTGACCAGACAGACACCTTCCCCAGCTGGCCATGTCTGTCCTCAACCTTTTTACACTTGCTGTTTGCATTGGCCACTCAAAAGCAGAGCCCATAAACACTTTCTGTGTGGTAGACTGTTTGGTGCATAGGGTGGAAGGAGAAAAGCCCAGCCCGTGTGTTTGGACTCCAAATGGCACGGGGAGAAGGCCTGTGGTCCCAGGGGCGAGGAGAGAAATGAATGAGTGGATGTTGACTGAACACCCCATGAGCCAGGCACTGGAGACTACATTTATATTCTTTATCTCATTTATTCATCCCAGAGGCCCTGTGATGGTCTTACTGCATCCATTTCACAGATGAAGAATGGAGGTTCAGAAAGGTTAAGTAATCTATGCAGACGTCGCCTGGTGAGTCAGTGGTAGAGCGAGGATTAAATGCAGATCTTCTCGCCCTGAATCCCTATCCAGAGGGTCTGGGAGAACACCCAAGAGGGAAGGCATATATACCTTCTGTGTTGGAGGAAGGGCTTCTGGGAGGAGAGGTAGACAGGGCATGGAGGCCCTCCTGGAGGTATCTGCTCCTTGCCCGCACCTGGCATTTGCCCTTTAGGGACAAACTTGGCAGCTGGTCCTTTGCTGAGGATTAAATGGTAGGAAATGAGCTTCAGGGAAATTCCAGTTTTGATTCTTTGATGAGGTGAAGTCTGGCATGATGCCTGCCTGGGAACGCCCCGACAGCATGTCCCCTACCCCCACATGCTTGCAGATCATGGAGATGCTCCTCCTTCCCCCACCTAAACACTAGCACAGGGGCCCGGGCCCAGCCACAGGCAGAAACCCCACGAGTGACACGTGGCACTGCTTTTCCAACATTTGGACACAGTCTCCCTGACAGACCCCAGTCCAGCTACCAGCTCCCCTGACCACCCACTTGCAGCTGTCACTCAGGCATCTCAGCTCCATTCCCTTCCTCTCTCGCTGCCTCCCCACGTTCGTGGATGCCGACAACACGGTGTTGTATGTCCTTTGCATGAATGTGAGTCAGCCTCCATCCAGTCTCTGCGGCCTTCTTCCTGCTCCCGATGGTCTTTGGTCTCCATTCTTTGCACCAGATTACCTAGGAGCAAGTGGCTGGACAGAGGTCAATGCCAGCTGTCGCTGGCCTGGGACCACCTCTTCACCACTCTTTGGCAAGGCACTCTACATGAGGCCTCCCGGGAAAGCCATATGCCACATCGTCTTTGTTGGTGAATACTTTTCTTTATATCCCTTCCCTACCAACGACCCGTATGACCTCAATCCACTCCCCAAAAGATATCTCTGCCTCAAAGTGCAGCTTCTTTTAAGCTGGAAAGACTTTTCCTGGCAGAAGAATCATGGAGGCCTTGGGGGCAGAGAAGGAGACTGTGGAGCCAGCCTGGGGAGGAAACGGTGTCAGGGGCCCTGGTGCCTTGGGGGGCGCAGGGCCTCCGCATGTTCTAGCTCAGCTCCAAGCATCAGGAAACCCGCAGAAAAGTGATCAGGGGAGCTCAGCCATCCCGGCCTGAACCTGGCAGCCTCTCAAGCTGTCTGTGGGGTGGCAGAGGGAGGTGTTAGGGAGTGGGCTGCAGGGACAGCCCAGCCCCACCCCAGCTCTGCAGGGCCCAGGCAGGGAGAGCCAAGCCCAGGTTTCCAAAGCTTTCCCATGGGGAAATGTCTTTCCGGCTGAGGAGGAGCAGGGCTTCGGGGCATACAAAGCTTCCGGAGGTGTAATGGGGGCATGTGGGAAGTTGGTGGGCAGAGAAATAAAGAAAAACATCAATCTGCAAAGACGAGGTGGGGTAGGGTTTCGCTGGCTGGCCTCAAGGGCAGCTCTTGCCAGGGAGTGGTGAAGAGCTGGCCCCAGGCCAGCCAGCAATGGTTGGTGCTGGCCTCTGCCCAGCCACTTGCCCAGCTCCTGGTGATCTTGTTCGTGTTACATAATCTCTCTAACCTCACCTTCCTCACTTTTAAACCAGGGGCGAGAGCAGTATCTGCCTCTTAGAACTGCTGAGGGCACTATGTAAGATACTACATGCAAAGTGCATTGAGAGTAGAGGGGTCCTGGCTTAGAGTAAATGTCCAATAGATACCACACATTCACTCATTCATTCATTCATTCATTCATTCACTCACTCACTCACTCGGCATCTACCTGATCTCAGGCACTATTCTAAGGGCATAGGATATATTGGTGCACAAAACAGGCCAAGTGTCCTGTCCTTCTGGGGCTTGCATTCCACCCAGGGCAGGTATTGGGGGAGGAGATAAACAACAAACAAGAAGCAGCATAAATAATTAACTGAAATAGTATGTTAGAAGGTTAGAGTGCTACAGATAAAGGAAAACGTGCAGCAGACTGAGATTACTTCCTTTCCCCCCTAGAAGTTGGGCAACTTCACTCTTATTCACGTCTCCTTTCTAAGGAAAAGGATGAACCTCTTTTGCCTCAGGCCGCACCCGGTGACAGAACTGCAGTCCCCTCCCAGTGCTGTATCTGATGGTGACTAGGTTTCAGTACAGATTCACTCATTTTCCCCTTCAACCGGCAGATTATTTATGGAACACCTGATTGAGGAATGCTCATCATGAATCATTCAGTTCTTGTCCTTAAGGGTCTTGCAGGTGAGGAAAGAGCTGCGTGTGAATAAGCTAAGTGAGAACGTGATCAGACTTCGGGGAAGGCAGGCAGGCGCAGGCGCAGGCGCTGGTGGAGAGAAGCAGGCAGCGCGTGCGCACCCACGGTGCCGGCCCTTCCCTGCGCTCAGGACTGTTCCACCGCAGTTTGCTTTGGCTGTTTTCTTCTGGTAAATCGGTGGACTGTCCCTAAGTTAGTGTTGAAGGGAAGGAAAATAGGCATCGTTATTTTGTTAGGTGGGAGAGATAGCCAACCAAGGCACGGAGGAGGAGGGAGGCATGTCTCCCCCGCTAACTCAGTAGTCCTGAGCCTGGGCCGGTCATACTGCCAGGTGTTCCAACAGCACCGGAAACACCATGCTGACCTGGGAGGAGGGCAGTCCTTGAGATTCTATGAATCGTCTCCACTATCTGGGAAAGAAAGCCTGTGAAACTGCTTTCATCCCAAGGCCTGAAATGCCAGAAAGGACCCACAGTGCCCAAAGGAAGGAGCCCATGAATACCTCTGGGTATTCCTGCCACCTCACCACTGAAAGCTGGCTCCACCTTCACCTGTCAATCAATATGTAACCTCTTCACCCCCATCCCGCCAGCTATAGCAGCCCTCAAAATAGAGGACTCTGGCTTGGTGCTCTTGGCTCTCTAGGCTTTCTGTGTTTAACACCACTCCAGCACTTACCATGCCTGTGCCCACCACCTCGGCCTTTGGTCACCCTTACTTTCGCTGCCCTTACCCTGCTTTGCCCTGAACCTTTGCCTTTCAACACCACTCCCCCTTAACTAGGCTTGTTCTCTTTCATGAAAATGAATCACCAATAAACCCTGCCTGCACGCCAATAGATTCGCTGAGCTGTAATTCTTTACTGTATTGGTGAAAAGAACTGAGTTTCTGGGAATTTCCCCTGTAACCATCTCTGAGGGGGAAGAGTTATTTTCTTTTTTAAAAAGATTTTACTTATGTATTTTTAGAGAGAGGGGAAGGGAGGAAGAAAGATAGGGAGGGAAACATCAATGTGTGGTTGCCTCTTGTGTGCCCCCTATTGGGGACCTGGCCCACAACCCAGGCATGTGCCCTGACTGGGAATCAAACCGGCAAGCTTTTGGTTTGCAGGCCAGCACTCAATCCACTGAGCCACACCAGCCAGGGTAGAAGAGATATTTTCTAGGTTGGCCTTTGAAGAAAATGAAGACCTGGGGTCCTCATCTCACCCTACCCACTCAGGAGTGAGAAGGGATGCTGTGACCATCTGTGCAATCATGTGCCCAGCCTGTGACATGTGTCTGCCTCCCCACGCCTGTAGCGTGGCCTCCGCTGCTCTTATTTAAAGGCTGGCCTGATCCTGGCAGCGCATTGAAGGGGAGAGAGGCTTATATTATCTGTGGCCATGGCATCTTGCTGCAATCCCAAGGCTGTGGGGAAAGGAGGTGGCCCTAATGCCACTGGGGCTCTCTGCCTTCTTGAATACAAAGGAGGAGAGTCCCAAGTCTGAGGTGGGGTGGCTTGGCCACATGGCTAGGAAACCGAGGCCGTGTGTGTCTGACCACAGAAGCAGACGTGCTGCCTTGGGGCTTGGAACTGGGAACAGGCTGTTCTCCCCACAGTCACCACTCACATGGACCGCGGCGAAGTCTGCTGCACCTGGCCCCCTCAGCTGCTGAGTCATGCTCCCTGGGGTTCGCAGAGGCGCAGCTCCAAAGCCGGGCTGAGTCATTAGATGATGAACTGTGGAATTCTCATTCTGGCTGTCACCACAGCAGCAGTGGGCCCTGGTCCCCACCCCTGGCCCCCACCAAGCCTCTCAAAACATTCTCTCCTCACTTGTCACTCCTTCTTCACGTTGGAGGGCCTGACAGTGAGCACGTGGCAGCAGAGGGATGCGTAGGGGTATCTCTGAGCTTCCCTTCTCGCACGTGGATTCTGGACATGTAATAGGGACAGGGGTCTGGTCCGTTAGCTCGGGACCAGAACTTTACATCTCATTTTGTTTGGTTCTCTGGTAACGAACAAGGAAACAGAGACACAGGCTCAGGATTTAGAGCTGGTTAGAAGGGCAGCTTTGGAGTCAAGATCTAAATCTACCTACCGTGAGCAAGCCTCCCCAGGCTTCTGTGTCCTTGTCTGTCAAGCAATGCTAATGTCCCTACCTCATAGGGGTTCGGGCTGCTGGAAGTCATGGGTGAAAAGCACAGGGAGGTGAGTGCTTAATAGCTGCTCTTTGATCCGTAGGATGCAGAGCCAGAGGCTGTGTGATTTAAAAATAAGGACCTGAGGTCTTTCCTCTTCCTGCTCAGGACACTGGGAGGGGAGAGGCAGGAACTCCTTGAGGGGCTTTGGGGACAGATCAGAGGGGGTGGGTTGGGCCAGTAGGCAGCTATTCCTATAGCCAGATACCGCCCGGCCCTGCAGGGGACACTGTGAGCTTGCAAATGTGGCATGCGAGATGGTGTCGCAGATACCCATTTGGTTCCCCTGAAAAACAGAAAACAAGCCGAGACCAGTGGTGGGCACGGCCACCCTGACCCGGGCTCCTCACCCACACGGTCATGCCCCTGCTGAGCGTCCCCACGCTGGGCCAGAGCAGCTGCTGGCTCCCACCAAGGGTTAGCCTGGAGGTACTCATCTCTGCCCAGAGGCCCCCTCTGTCTCCTGCAGGCAGGAGTGGCCCAGGACAAGGGTGGAACCACAGATGGTGACTGTGCCTGTCGCCCTGCTCCAGCAGGGTCCTCCGACTACTCTGTGTTGACAATTGTTGGAGCTACCACAGGGGTGGCCATGTTTTCTCTTCCTTTTCCCACCTGGGCCTGGGTACTGGCAGTGCCCCACACCCATCAACCATCAGAGACAAGGCTCAAAAATTTTTTAAAGAATTTATTAAGAAACAGAAGAAAGATGCAAAGTATACAGTCGAAGGAGTAAGAGTTTAGAACAGATTTTTCAGCCCAATACAACTAAGAGAAATTTGCTGGGCTGACACCATGGATACCAAGACCCCAATTCCATTTTCAACCCTCTCTCTTGGCTCCTGAGCCAAGCAGTTCTAACTTTCTCCTGAAACAAGTCAGGCTGCCTTCTAAACCCTCCCCAAACCTACTTCCTGTTTGCCTCTTTATACACAGGCCCTTCTCTATTTGGTCCCAAAGATTCCTCACCTAAAGCTTCAGGGGAGGTCCATACCAACCCTGCTGCAAAAGGCGTCCTCTGACCAAAGGCATCTGTGGTCCCTCAAAAATAATGTTTTGCTCTTGCCCTGATCCATTTAATTAAACTATATCCACGAACCAGTTGGGTAGGATGGTTCTGCTACCTCTGGTCAAGTTACCAATCTTTCTAAGCCTGTGTCAGAACTGGGCCTTTCCCTTGCTAGGGACATTTCCTTGAGTGCTCTCTGGCAACTCTCCGCCCCAGCATTCTGCCCAAAACAGAACTCCATGCCCCGTCCAGTCTCCCACTTAATTTATGGGAGAACTCTAGTTCCCAGCTGATTCTCCACGGAGAGACGGTCAAGCGCCCAACTTTGAGCCCTACCCAGTTCAGGTCACCAACTTCATCATTCTCCTTGGAAGATTTCTGACTTCCCTCCTGGACGTCTGCCCCGGTGAAATCTTACCTCTGTAGATTTATTATATGGCATGGCTTTATAGACATAGTGATACTAAGACTACAGTTGAAAGGAGAGCTACTCCCTCCCCAAATTATGTTTTCTCTAAATTACCAAGAGATTTGGCCACTCTCGCCATTTTGAACTTCTAAAAGTCTATGGTTGTCAGTCCTTCGTTAGTAAACTCTGATTCTCAGCTGGCTTTCAGGAACAGCGCTGCATCTTGGCAAGCTAGCCATTGGTCCCTTCTCCTCCAACGGTCACGGTTGTCATAGTATATGGCATCTTCAAGTAACAGCTGGAATGTCAAGTACGAGTCTTCTCCAAAGGAGAAGCAGGGAACAGCTCCACCCAGATGTTCCGGAGCTTTCACCTCGCAATATGGGCGCATACTATCCCATTCGAGCTCACACCGATGTAACAGTATCAGGTTAGGACAAGTCGGTTGAAATTTTTTCCAACCAATACCTAGGATTTGAGCTTTATTGGCATATAAAATACAATATCCTTTTCTCTACTTCTCACCCAGGCCTCACAATAACCCTGTGAGCTGGGCATGGTGGACACCATTATCCCCATTTCACTAATGTAGAAACTGAGGTTCAGAGAGGTGAGGGAGCTAGACCAAGAGAACATTAAGTGGAAGAGCCAGCACTCAACCCAGGTCTCCGGTTCCTCATTCACTTTTTTAAGTGCAAAGACTGTGAAAGAGGTTTTCTGCTCCCCTTCTCCCTACCTGAACGAATGGCACTCTCCTTTCACCAGTACGTGTACAATCTAGAAAGTTCTCAACAGGAAAGGGGATAATTGATCAAGTTAATTGTCATAGTCCAATGCAGGGTAGGGGTGGAGCGGCACAAATCTCACCATTTCCTGACTTCTCAAGATCTGTAGTTGAACCAAGAACTCGTTCCCTCCCGTGCTGAGTGGTGCTTTCTGTGGGTTTCATTAGGATTCCCGCGTCGCAGTCACGATGCTGGGGATTTTACCTCTAAATTGGCTCAGTGCTATACTTCCCACTCACTTCACATTTTGCCAGTGTTCTGGGCCTTCCCACCCTACCCCTTAATGTGGAAATTTTAGAATTTCTGTCACTCTTCCAATGCCTGGCTTTCCAGGATGCTTTGAGCTTCCTGGCAAGCCTCATGGCTCCTGCGGCTTGGGAGCACCAGTGACATTTTCTTCTTGCAGTCAGGTGACATTTCCTTTCTAAAGGTCTGTGCTCCTGCTTTGCCTCCCGGGTGAGGCGCTGGCTGCAGCCATTTCTCCAGCCAGGCCCGCGGCATATGGTTCCCGTCCAGCTCTGCAGAGCCGCTGTCAGCCCAAAGGTATGTGATCCCCAGGACCTTCCATGTACATAATAAGCAGGACAGGCCAATCTCATCTCTTTTGTGACTGGGAGCCAAGCCCCACCCCCGGGAAGTACACGGTGGACTGTGTCCACTGTGCCCCCCTGCTGACAATTTCCCGTAAGCCAAGGTTTTGGACAACTTGGTCGATGGGGTTATGGCATTTAAGGTGGCAAATCTCTGGAGTCTTACCACGGTCCCATCCCTTTTCGCGGATACTCATTTCACACACGTTTCACCAGGCACCAGCCATGAGCCATCATTTGTTAAATCCACAGGCAGGGCTGCAAAGACAGACCCTCCCCACCAGTGCCACTCACCCTACACTAGTTGGTTCTTTAGAACCACCACCTGGTTTGCAGTTGGTCTGAATTAGTTGGACAACTCCACTAGACCTTCCTCTGCCTTCCAAACACGACACAACGACCCCCTCACCTGAGGGGACCACTTGCCCTCTGTAAACCTTCCCAGGGTGAGTTCCTTGCTCAGTCACCAGCTAGACCTCTGCAAATCCAGTAGCTAGCTGTTCTTAAATATCATTTATAGAGTTGTATTTCTTAAGTAAATATTCAAGCATATATGTTACTTAATGGACAATAAAACTAAGTAAAAATGTGCATATATGAATAACAGCATGAAATAATGCAGAAAGGACCCAATCTCCCAAATCACTATTTACACGTTTTGAACCTATTTCCATTCACTAACAAATCAGACACACTTTCACCTTATTGCTACCATCATGTGATCATAACCCAAATTCTCTCTGTTTTGCTCATGATTGCACCACATACCATATTCTTGTAAATAGTTTTCATCGCTGTCACGTACGGAGGCATCAGCTCATCTTCCTAGCCGACCACAATCTACTCCGCTGCCCCCACAGCGGAGTGCCTTCCAGTCAAGACTACGGTTTACAGGGCGGCCACAAACGTCTCTGAGCAAAGATTTTTGTCTTTGGAATTACTTTCCCAGAATGTATTCCCCAAAGTGAGATAACTGAGTACAGTTTTTTTTTTTTTTAACTCTTGCCAAGTATTCCCAAGTTTCTCTCCAGGAAGCAACATTTTACAGTGCCAGGAGTCTATTTCTCCACGACATATTTTAAAAATGCATTTTTGACACACGAAAGTGGCTGACTTGTTAAAATCTTTTTGCTTAGTCGTCCTGGCCTGTGGGCATCTCCTGCCGGGTGCACGAGCCTGCCCGGGCCTCTGACCGAGTGTGGTGTCCCGACCGCTGCACCATCTATGGGGGCTCAGCTCTTACTCAGGTCAATTCTACACACGTGGCTTTCTCATCTTATTGGGTTTTTGTTAATCCTCCTTATTCCTTGCTGTGTATACATTTCAAATTTTTATATAATTGACTCTGCCCACCTGACATTTCCCCTATTGCTTCAATAAACAAGCAATAACCTCCCCAGACAAAGGATTTTCTTTTCCCCACCCCTACTGCCCTGCGATTTCTATTTGGCCTTGTCCCAAATCACTCTGGTTCTCATGAACACTCCCCCAACTAGGATTGTCCACAATCCCCACGTTACGATTCCCTTAAGTCTTCTCTCGACAGCCCCAACTAAATACGTCCACCTGGGTTCCACTGCCGTGCTGGCCTGCACGAAGGACCAGGGTGATGACTCACCTCCAGCTAGATCCTTGCCTCCCATTTCTACTCCTTCACCTTCCCAGCCCCACTACCAACTTCTGAGGTTCCCCAGCTGTTTTGTCTCCCAATCCCATACTGGCCTCCAGGGGGAGGCTGTTTTCCCCAGCAGCGGTGGCCTACCAAAGGACACATTCCCTCACCGCTTAGTTCAGCCAGATGAGAGCCGAAATTGCCCAAAAGGAACTCTGTTGGAAAACTAAGAGGAAACTAAAAATAGACTCCAGGAAATAAATGTACAGATATCAATACAGAAAAGATTTTACAGCCTACATAGGTCTTGGCTTGGAGGTGGCAGGGCTCCTGGGGGTGCCCCTTCTCTCATGCTCAGAACCCTGTGCATTAGACTCTGGCCCTGCCAGAGACCCTGAGACCTTGGCCTCAGCTGGCATTTGTACTTCATCCCCCACCGCATACTGCACTGGGGGCGCCAGTGTCGGAGAAGCCTGTACACTTCCTGGCCGAGGCTGGTGGAAGATGCCATTAACTGCCGTTTCGAAATCCCAGGCCTCTTCTGACCTGGCGTGTGTCCCTGTTCCAATCTGAGGAAAGCCCGCTCTCAGCTCTCCTGGAAGGCATGTGCCCACATGCCCTGAGCCCTTCTGCGCTTGGAGGACTCCTGCCCACCCACCTCCTCACGACTCTTGCTGGGCTCCTCCACCAGGAATGGTTTTGAAGAACGCAAATTAGGACCAGCTTACAAATCTCAGAGACTTAAACTCTAACGACAGTAGCAGAGGGGCTGGCGGCAATGGTGGGAGCAGTCACCTGCCAAAAAGCAAGAGGTGCGGTCAACTCCCAGCACCCTGCCAGCCATGCTCCTTTGCCTCTGAGGGCTATGGTCACGCCACAACCCTCGGTCCCTATCTCTGCCCACCCAAAAAGGGGCTGGCAGTGTGGCATGTCACACTGAAAGGTTGCCAACACCTGGCCTCTGGAAAAGTGCCCTGGTCTACCACATTGCGAGGCAACCCTGCCCCACTCCCTCCCCAGTCCCACCCAGTCCCACCCCAATCCCAGCCCTTTAACTGTCAGGAGAACGGACCCGAAAGATGTGGATGGTCCCGTTACTGAGGGACACGACCAGGTACCTGCCGTCCACCATGGTGGTCACCCGGGGCTTTTCCAGGCCGTGATAGGCTGTCAGGAAGTCACCTAGTAGTGACCCCTTTGGGTCCAGGATCACCACCTTGTTGACCTCTCGCAAGGTCAAAAAAATGTAGCCCTTCTTATCCACAGACACAGAGCCCGGCTGGCAGCCGTGCAAGCCTGGTCCTCCATACTCCCCAATGACCTGACCCAGCCCATCACAGACCACCACGCTATTCTGCTGCCAATCCGACCCCACAAAATTGCCCTGGGGGCTGGTGGTCAGGAACACCAGTGCCCGAAGGCCCCGGTTGGCCTTGCCCCCAGGGATAAAGCGGGTGGCCAGGCTGCCTTCCATGTTATACACCTCCACGTGGCCCGACACGCTGACAGCCACCCGGTCCCCGCTGGGCATTGCAGCCACAGCATGGCTGGCCTGGGAGAGGCTCAGGGCTCGGCGCCACTGCACCTCCCCATCAGGGCTGATGAGGTAGAGCCGAGCGCCAGCCGAGAAGGCCACTGCACCCTGCAAGGCCGCCACGCTGCACGGGGAGCAGCCCTCGGGGACAGGCACAGCGCCTTTGTAGTCACCATTGAGGGAGAAGCGCTTCAGAGCCCTGTTCTGCTCATCTGCCACCAGGATCTCCCGGGGGCCAAAGGGACAGAGCCCAGTGATCCGGGGAGACCGCTTGTCACCAGGCATCCGCGTGGGAAAGCTGCAGGAAAAAATGGGCTTGGGGAGGAGGCCTGAGTCCTCCAGGTTTGGCCCAGGTGCTGGGCTGGGCTCCCGGGAAATTGACTTGAGCCTGCCTTTGAACTTCCTCTTCTTGTTGGATCTGCCGCCAGTCTGGGCTCCTCCATCTTCTTGGGGCATCTGGGATCTGCCCTCTTTCGGGGTCTGGGCTCTCTCCACATTTGGGGTCTGACTTCCATCTTTCTGTGGCGTCGGGGCTCTGTCTTCCTTTGGGGCCCGAGCTCCATCCTCTCTGCGGTTCTGGCTTTCCTCGCCTTCCTGGCTTCCAGCTCCATCTTTCCCACTGTCCTTTTGGGGCTGCTGCTTCTCAAAGGAGAGCCACAGCAGGTGGCAGTTCTTATCCTGGAGCCCAGGATGAAGCTCCAGCTGGGGCAACAGACAGGGGGATGGACCAGGCATCCAGGGAAACCCCTGCAGCTGCTGGAGCCTCTGGGCAATCGCCCCCTCCAGAGAGAGTATCTCGGCCTCACGGCCCAGGCTGAGCACCCGACGGGCAAAGGCAGCCGCCGCCCTGGCCACCTGCTCCCGGCTCTCCAGCTCCCCCAGCCTCTCCCGAGCAGCCTCCTCTGCAGCTTCCATGTGGGCCCGTAGCTGCCCCAGCACCTCCTTCTTTTGGGCCAGGAGGGCTCGGAGAACCCTCTCAGCAGCCTCTTCCACTTGTGTTCCCACCCTGGCCACCTGCTCCCGCAGACAGGCTAGGGCTTCCTTTTCCACCATCCGGGCGGCCTCTAGCTCAGCCAGGTTCTTGTCCACACCTGCCAGTAGCTCCTCAAGGCCTGGTCTCCGGGCACGCACAGCTTCAGCCAGGGGCAGGCAGGGGTGGTCCAGGTGGGGGTCCAGGCGACACTCACGGCATAGCAGCTGGGAACAGGGCTGGCACAGGAATCGCAGGGCCTCCCCCGGGTGCTGGGGACACTGGGCTGCCTGGCGCTCCCGGGCCTCCTCATCATACAGCCCTGCCCTGTAGCCCACCAGGTCTACCACTCGGTGGGTGTGCGTCTGCCGGGTGCAGCGGTGCCCATCGGCACAGGCCTGGCACAAGTCATCAGCACAGTCTAGGCACCGGGCTGTGGCTGGACCCCCAGCACTGGCACCCCCCATCAGGGGGCACAGGGCACAGGCCGGCTTCCCTGCACGCAGGTCTCCACCGGCCCGAGCCTTCACTAAATCCAGGAGCCCGTTGACAAAGAAGTTGGTCTTGAAGGCAGCCACGCCTGCTGATGGCACGGGCACCTTCTCTCGGCACTCGGGGCATCGGAGGTGGCCGCCATCGGCCAGCTGGGCCAGGCAGTCCTGGCAGTAGGTGTGCAGGCAGGGCAAGGTTTTGGGCGCCCGCAGCTGCTCCAGGCAGATTTTACAGGCCAGGAAGTCGCTGCTCAGGGCCTCCAGGAGAGAAGGCGAGGACCCCTGGGACACCATGCTGCAAGTGAAGGGGCAGGGTTAGAGGGCAGAGGGCAGCACCACAGGGCCTCCAGCCTGCCCTCCTGCCTATCCCTCTATCCTCAAACCCTACCAGGTCTGGAGAATCACCTGAATGGCCAAAAATTTTCTTCTGGTCTTGTGGGTCCTCTGGCCATTTGCTCTCGAGCGGGGGAGCTGCCCTCTTCCTTGCATACATTCGGCAAATGCGAAAAAGTCGGTGCTGCTTGCATATGTCAAGAGATGTGAGAAATGACAAGACCAGAAGCCTGGCCGCAGAGAGCTGACAGTGTAATGACTGGTGCCCTGATTGACAGGCCCTGTGGCAGGTGAGGTCTGAGCCCCCGTGCATAGGTCCTGGGGATCCTGCTGGGGTGGGGGCACACAGCAGAAGGTCCAGGAGGGCAGAGTTTTCTTGATTTCTGGCATTTGGGGCACTATAACTGGTCCCAGTTCCCCTGGCCCACACAGCTGTCTTCTTCTAGAGCCTGGGAGCTGCATCATGGGTAGCGGGGACCCCACTTCCTGCCCTGACTTTCTGAAATGGGTTGTGGAGCAGGCAGCAGAAAGGCTGAGAGGAAAGGGCTGTCCTGCCCTCTCCTTCCAGTTGATGGATCTTGGGGTCACTGCAGCCTTTGCCTCAACTCCTAGAGTCCTCTTCTTTCAGTCTTTCCTGCTGCAAGAGGCCCCCTGCCTCCCACAAACCTCTGCGGAGGCGGAGTTGTGTGAGGTTCATCTGTGAGTCCTCCCAGCTCCCAGCACAGCAGCTGGGAAATACTTGACAGAGAGACTTGGGGAATTTTCCCCAAACTTCCGGAAAGTGGGAGCTGGGAGGAGAGTTCAGAGAGTGGGGGCAGGTCTTTTCCAGGGTAGCCTCAGACTTTTGGCCCTGTGGGGTGAGGTGGGGGTGCTCCCACCGGGTCTCCCCTCTTCTCTTGACTTCCGGGTCCCTCTCTCCCCCTCCCCCCTTCCTTCCTCTTCCTCCCGCGCTCTCTCTCCCCTCCCCCCATTCCCTCCTGTTCAGCTCTTCCTTCAGCTGCCCTTTCCTTCCCTCTCCTTACCTGGCCTGAGCTGACCTTGGGCTGCAGAACCAGGAGTGGGGGGCTGAGGTCTGGAGACGGCGGTTGCAGGGTGCCTGGAAGAGAAACAAAACTGAAAGTAATTGTACTTGTGCAACTTCCGTCCCAGCCCTGGGACACTGACTTGCACAGCCTCAGGCCCCGCCTTCTTCCCCTCCCCGCCTGCACCTCTTCCTGGGGGCGGGGTGGGGGGGGTCCCCGGCAGCAGGGCTCGGGGCCCCCTCCGGGAGCTTGCAGGGTCTGCCTGCCGGGGTCTGCCTGCCTAGCCTCAGGACTTGGTCAGCCAACTAAGCATGTTTGTCGCAAATGCAGGGAGCTGCCTAAGGACGAGTCCTCCGAGGGAAAACATTAGGGCTCCTGTGTGATTCAGTCCCCAATCTTCAGGCCAGCTTTCCACGGCTGCAGCTTTTCTGCAAATCCAGTCCTAGGTGAGGGCCCTGGTGCCATAACCTTCTGCTGAGCTACGGGATAGGCTGTGAGAACCGTGTAAGGGGCCCCCATCTGAGGGGATATGCAAAGGCTCCCTGGAGGAGGTGTCACTTGAGATGAATCTGAAGAATGAACAGGGGTTTGGGGTCGCTGGAGAAGAATAGAGGGGAGAATGTTCTGGGCAGGAGCAGCAAGTGTGTGGACACAGGGGAATGAAATGCCACAACTCTCCTGGCCGGCTCTGACTGACTAGGACGGTCTGTGGGCAGGCGACCTGTGAGTGCTGGCAGGTGAGACTGTAGAAGCAGGCAGGGCAGCCACATCACAAAGGGCCTCACAAGCTACATGAAGGCGTTTCTGAGTTTCATCCAACAAGCCCAAGGAAATCACCAAAGGATATTTTCACCAACATCCTATGAAAATTTTGAAGCACAAAGAAGTTGAAAGAATTGCGGCGAACACTCACTCATATACCCACCACTTCGATTCTGCAGTGAATGCTTTACTATAGTCGATTCACTACAAACCTATACGTGTACGCGCCCCTTTACACACGATCCCAGGGTTTCAGCAGGAAATCCAGCCGAGGGCTCCCTGTGGCAGCAGTCAGAGAGTAAGGGGGGCCTGACTAGAGGATCCAGGTGAAAAGCGTGTGTATGTGTGGGGGGTGGAGTCTGAGCTGCCCCAGTGGCAACAGGGACAGAGAGGAGGGTGGAGGAGTTGCTGCTGAAGGCGAAAGAAGCCATGGCACTTGTCGTCAGCCCTGGGAGGGGGGCCAAGGAAGGAGGGCAGCACGTCCCTTAGGCGTTTCGGGTCAGGAGGGGAGGCTAGGCTGGCGGTACCCAGGCTGGTGGCTCTTCCATACTTTTCCGCCGTGTATCTGTGGCTTTGATGAGGTCACTCAACAGCATCCAAAACGAGAAGAACAGGGCTGAGATGGCACTGCAGGGAACACAGACATTTAAGGGCAAGGGGGAAGGGGCTGGAAGGAATCTGAGAAGTAGTTGCCAGAGAGGTAGGTGGAAATCCAAGAGAGGAGTGCCAGGAGTCACAGCTGGGGAACGCTGCCCTCGCAGACGAAGGAAGTGAGCAGCGCTGTGGAGTGCAGCAGACCGGATGGCCAGCCAAGGCGAGGGCAGGAAAAGGCACGGGGGTCCGAGTGCCGCTAAGCGCATGCGTACACCTGCATGTGCGTGTGGCCTCTGTGTGTGTTCGTGGCGCACATTCGAGGATTTGTTGAATGCCTACCATGGCCGGACGGTGTGCCATGCACTGCAGAATATGCAAAGACAAACAAGATATGTTCTCTGCCCACAAGGAGTTTCCAGTCTAACGGGGGAGGTGAAATCTGTGCATGGTGAGACAGTAAGACGAATATGATATTAAGGTGTCAAAATAGTCGTCACGACGGCTACCTTTCGTTGAGTATTTAGCATGAGCTTGACATGGGGTGTTGTAAACATAACCCGACTTAACCCTCCCAGTAACCTGGTGAGATAAGTATCGTTATTGCCTTCATTTTACAGGTGAGGAAACTGAGTTAGAGAGAGAAAAGGTGATTCACATGAGGCCATATAAAGTGCTACAACAAAACAGAAGAGGGAGAATTTGGCTTCTCCCGGAATGGTGGCGGTGGTGTGGAAATCAGGAAGGCTTCCTGAAAGAGGAGTCATTACAGTGGCTGTCCTGCCCTGCTTCCCTTAATGTCAAACAATTGCTGACAGTGTCTGCAGTGTGGGGCCCGACCCCGTGATGAGCTTCTCTACCCTGAGAAAAGGCTCTTAAACCAAGTGATATCTCAACTGCAGCCGATAGATAAGCATTGCCGTGGAGACAAGGGCAGGGGAGGAGGAACTGGGGGGAGGGTGGAGATGGCTGCTGGGTGCTGAGGGCACCTCAAAGATGACTCTTGGGGAAGTTGGTTGGTCTGATAGGACTGGAAAGAGGGTGGGTGGAGGGTAGTGGCAGGAAATGGAAGTTGGGCAGGCAGAACAAACTAAAATTTCCTGTTTAGAATCCTGTATGACCTTAAATTAATAGGAAGCCATTATAGGATTTGGAACATTTGGACTTTGTTCTGTAGGTACTAGGGGGAGGGGGCTTGGGAGCGTGAGCAAAGATTTTTAATCTTTAAAAAAATTCTTAATTTATATAAATAATAAAGATAATTTAAAATAAATTTTAAAATAACATCACCATTGTAACAAAATAGTTTTGTGAATATTTCTTTTGTTCACTGTCCATATGAAATGTATTTTACATAATCGTATTTATAGTGTATGTGCACTTTTTCTCTATTTAATCACTTAACGTTATATCAACATTTTCTATATTTCTACAGAGTCTTCATAGTGACTGTTAATGGCTGCATAATTATATGCCATAGTGCACCTAACTAGTTAGTAAAATGCTGATAAGCCAGCTTCACCCTTACTAGTTTCCATGATGTAAATAGGGTATAAATATTCCCACCAGAGCTGATTTAACAACCAGCTGCAAACTCCTGAAATTTAACAATGACCTCTCAGGAGCCAGTGCTTCAGGGAAGCTTTCAGAACCTTCTCTCTGTCTCCAAGTTCTGAACTTCACAGTGCGTGCAACACACTGGGCATTCGGTTGGCTCTTTCACTCTGGAAATAGTTTCCCTCTGGATCTGGGGAATTTTCCTAAAGTATTTTGTTGATGATCTTCTTCCCTCTGTTTTCTGTTTCCTCTTCTAGAAGTTCCATGAATCGGATCATTCAGATATTGTATCTCTCTCTCTTTTTTAAAGATTTTATTTATTTTTTTAGAGAGAAGGGAAAAGAGAGAGAAAGAAGCATTGGTGTGTGAGAGAAACAGCAGGCATGTGCCCTGACTGGGAATTGAACCAGCAACCCTTCAGTTCACAGGCTGGCACTCAGCCCTCTAAGCCACACCAGCCAGGAACAAGATGCTGTATCTCTTAAATGAGTACTCTAAGTTTTTTCCTGTTATTTTCCATTTCTTTCTCTTTTTGTACTACTTTCAGGGAGATATTTTTCAATTTAAACCTTCCAACCCTTCTATTGTGTTTTTCAAATCTGTTGTCATGGTTCTACTGTATTTTGCCATGTATAATTCATACCCATGTTTTTGGCCTAAATTTTCAGGAAAAACATCTTTCATTTCAATGTTTTAATTCAACTTTTTGTTTATTTATATTTAGATACTTGTTTTTTGTATTGTAAAGGAATTTTAGCATTTCTTTTTCTAAATATTTTATTTATTTATTTTTAGACAGAGGGGAAGGGAGGGAGAATGAGGGAGGGAAGCATCAGTGAGTGGTTGCCTCGCGCGCGCCCCCTACTGGAGACCTGGCCCACAATCCAGGCGTGTGCCCTGCCTGGTAATAGAATTGGCGACCCTTTGATTTACAGGTTGGCGCTCAAACCACTGACCCACACCAGCCAGGGCCTTAGCACTTATTTTTTAACATATTATGCTACAAGAAATTTTATGTAACAAATAATTGCAAAACACAAGAACAGATACAAGGTATTTCAGGTACTACCCATGTATAATGTGCATCTTTATTTCTCCCTTAAAAATTTGGGCAAAAAAGTGGGCATTATATATGGCAAAATATGATAATTCATGAGTTCCCTTTTTTAGCCCTTACTTTTCCTGTGGAAACAATATCTTCTATCTCTGAGGATATGAATGATTGTATTGTATGGGTGGTTTTAGTTGTCTTTGCCTTGTATAGTTTCTGTTACCTCAAAGTGGTTTTTCCTCCCTCCCTCTCTTTCTCCCTTTTTAGGTGATGGTGGTATTTATTATTTTGCATTTTAAAATTAGCTTTCTGAGTGTAATTTACATATTATAAAAGTCACTAATTTAAGTCTATAGTTGAATGAGGTTTTTTAAAAATATATTTTATTTATTTTAGAGAGAGAGGAAGGTAGGGAGAAAGAGAGGGAGAGAAATATCGATGTGTGAGAGATACATTGAAATCAGTTGCCTCCTGCATGCCTCTCAACTGGGGACCAGCCCCACAACCCAGGCATATACCCTGACTGGGAATCGAACCAGCGACCCTTCACTTTGCAGGATGACACCCAACCAACTGAGCCAGACTGACCAGGGCTATAGTTCAATGAGTTTTAACAAAGATTACCAAAGGTTAACAAAAGTTGGTAACAAGTAATTACCAACACAATCATATGGGGTTGGCAAAACTAGGCTTACAGTTGTGAGTATGTGAAACAGAGTTTATTCTTGTATTATTATTGATTCATGTATTATATATTTTTCCATATGAACAACTGTAAACCTACTTTCTCCCACCCCTGTATATATCACCAATTTTTTGATGGGCACTTGGGTTGCTTCCATATCATAGCTATTGTAAATAATGCTGCAATGAACATAGAGGTACATATATTCTTTTGAATTAATGCGTCAGGCTTTTTTGGATATGTACTCATAAATGGACATATATCTAGTTCCATTCTTAATTTTTTGAGGAACCTTCATACTGTTTTCCACGGAGGCTGCACCAATCTGCATTCCCACCAACAGTGCCCTAGGGTTCCCTGTCTCCACATCCTCCCCAGCACTTGTTGAATTATTAATGACAACCATTCTGACAGGTGTGAGATGATATCTCACTGTGGTTTTAACTTGCATTTCTCTGATGATTTGTGATATTGAGTATCTTTTCATATGTCTGTTGGCCACCTGTATGTCATTTTTGGAGAAGTGTCTATTCAGGTCTTTTGCCCATTTTTTAATGGGCTTTTTTGGGGGTGGTGGTGAGTTGTATGAATTCTTTATAAATTTTGGATACTAACCTCTTATCTGATATGTCATTGAAGAATATCTTCTTGCATTTAGTGGATTGTCTTTTCATTTCATCGATGGTTTCCTTTGTTGTACAAAACCTTTTTAGTTCGATATAGGCTCATTCGTATATTTTTTTTCTTTAGTTTCCCTTGCTGGAGGAGCCATGTCAGAAAAAAAAACTGCTAAGAGAAATGTCAGAGATCTTACTGCCCGTGTTTTCTTCTAGGAGTTTATGGTTTTGAGTCTTACATTTAAGTCTTTAATCCATTTTCACCTTATCCTTGTAGATGATGTAAGAAGATGGTCAAGGGTCACTTTTTTTGCATCTATCTGTCCAACTTTCTCAACATCATTTACTGAATAGATTGTCTGTACCCCATTATATGTTTGGTCTCCTTTATCATATATTTACTGACCATATAGGTGTGGGTTTGTTTCTGGGCTCTCTATTCTGTTCCATTGATCTATGCATCTGTTTGTATGCCATTAGATCTTTTTCCTTTCCTTTTTTTAAAAAAAGATTTTATTTATTTATATTTAGAGGGGGGAAGGGAGGGAGAAAGAGAGGGAGAGAAATATCAACATGTGCTTGCCTCTTGAGCACCCCCCACTGGGGACCTGACCTGAAACCCAGGCATGTGCTCTGACTGGGAATCGAACAAGCAACCCTTTGGTTCACAGTCCAGCACTCAGTCCACTGAGCCACACCAGCCAGGGCTCCTTTTCTAATATAAGCATTTAAAGATACACATTTCCCTCCTAAGCATTGCTTTAGCTGCCGCAGTCAGTGGTGTTCTGCGAAACATTTAACTGCTAAGTTGTTTTTGAGGGGAGAGCCCGGTTTTATGGCATTTGCCAATTTCTGTGGTGTAAATGCTTCCACCCTAATTGATTTAAATATCCACATGAGGCCACTGAACACAGAGTAAGGGAGGGGCATGCACAATCTTCTCCCAGGAGCCAACACAAACTGGCTCCAGCATACCACTTGCTGTATCTCATCAGTTTTAATATCTGTGTTTTTATTTTCATTCAGTTTCAGGCATTTTCTGATTTCCCTTTTGATATCTTCTTTGACCCATGGATTATTTAGCTGTGTGTTGTTTAATTTTCAAATATTTGGTAATTTCCCACATTTCTTTCTTTTGTAGATTACTAGTTTAATTCTGTTGTTGAAGAAAATACTTTATATAATGTCAACATGTCAGATTTACTCAGACTTGTTCTATGACCCAACCTACGCTCTATCCTAGACGACGTTTGCTGTGTGCTGGGAAGGCACGTGCGCTCTGCTGCTGGGCGGGGTGTCCTGCGCATGACCGTTAGGTCGAGTTGATTGACAGTGTCGTTCAAGGCTCCTGTATTCTTACCGATTTTCTGCCTCGTGGGTCTATTAATGCCCGACAGAGCGTTGACATCTCCAACTATAATGGTTACATTGTTCATTTGTTATTCAATTCTGTCAGTTTTACTTTATGAAGTCGGGGGTTCTGTTGTTAAATGCCTGTAATTTCTATCTCTTCCTCTTATCATTATGAAATGTCCCTCTTTGTCTCTATTTCTTTTCTTAAATATTAGGATATATTAACATATTAATGCAGTCACTCCAGTTAGCTCATGGTTACTGTTTACATGATATACATTAGCCCTGACTGCTGTGGCTCAGTTGGCTGGTCATCGCCCTGCAGAGCAAAGGGTGGCTTGTTGGATTCCAGGTCAGGGAGTCGCCTGGGTTGTGGGTTTGGTCCCCGGTCAGTCAGGGCACGGTTGTGGTGCATTTGAGAGGCAACCAACCGATGGATGTTTTGCTCCCCCTTTTTCTCCCTCCCTTCCCCTCTCTCTAAAAATAAGTAAGTAAATAAATAAAATCTTTAAATTATATATATTTTTTCATCCTTTACTGTCGAGCTGTTCATGTCTTTGAATCTCAAGTGTGTCTCTTATAGACAGCACATAGCTGGCTCTTACCTTTTATCTAGCCTGACAATTTCTGCCTTTGATTGGAGTATTTAGTCTATTTACGTTTAATTTTAATTATTTACATGATTGAATTTATGTCTGTTATTTGCTATTTGTTTTCTCTCTCATATCTTTTTTTGTTTTTATTTCTTTCTTACATATCTTGTTTTGTTACTCTGTTCTTTATTGCCTTATTTTGTATTAAAATATTTAAATGTATTAATTTAATTACACTGTTGCTATATGCTTAATTTTTTTCTTGGTGATTGCTCTAGAGATTTTAACATGCATCTTTGATTTATAAGACTCTATTTAATATCAACTTAAATTCAATAAAATATAGCAACATGGCTCTATTTTCACCCTTTCTTTTTGCTATTTTTGTCTACTACATCTATATGTGTTAAAATCCCCAAAATACAGCCTTATAATAATTACTTAAACAAATGTATTTTTAAAAGACATTAAGGAAAGAAAACTATACATTAGCCATCTGTGTTTACCCACATGTTTAACATGTCTGGTATTCTTCATTCCTTTCTGTGACTTAGAGGAACCATCTGGGGTCCTTCCTTTTCAATGGAAGGGACTTCCTTCTGTATTTTTGGTAGGATGGGTTGACTATCACCAAATTATTGCAGTTTATACTTATCTGAGAACATTTTTATTTTTGCTTTAATTCTCTAAAGTTTTTATATAAAAATTTTATTTACATAACAACATGCTTGACTTGAAAAGTACATAGAATCAATTTCTTTAAAAGAATCTATTACGTTTTTAAAAGATTTTATTTATGTATTTTTAGAGCAAGGGGAAGAGAAGGAGAAAGAGAGGGACAGAAACATCCATGTGTGGTTGCCTCTTGTGTCACCTCCCCTCCTTGGGAACTGGCTCACAGCCCAGGCACGTGCCCTGACTGGGAATCAAACTCGTGACCCTTTGGTTTACAGGCCAGCACTCAAGCCACAGAGCCACACCAGCTGTGGTTAATCTATCATGTTTTAAAGACATATTGCCATAAATGTAACAGTTACATACAAATAAAGTTATAAAATTGTCCTTGATTTTACAATGACAAGTGAAACACATTGTGAGTCTCCGAACAAGATATGCAGGAATGTTTTATTGTTGTGTGTAACTAAACAGCAAAAGCTAGTAACTTATTGGAATGTAAAGGTGGGAATTAGATGAGCATGTCTCCGATGAAGAAAAGGAGTATTTTCACAGGTGATGAAATATGTCATTGGCCATTTCTTTTTTTGTTAAAGCAACATTCGTGTGCACTTATCATAGTCACTTCATGCGCAATGAAGGAATGGGGAAGTGTGTTGCAGCCGTTCAAGGCCTGCCAGGTCCATGGTATTCGTGCAGATGGAAGAATATTCATGGGGCCGTTGGGGTGTCTGGCATGTCTTTACTCATGGGTGGGCGAGCCATGCACGCTGCAAGCTGCGTGTCTGCATGTCTCACGTCATGGCCCCTGCTCCCCAGTGTGGCACCCATCCCGGCACCTGTCCCCTTGTGTGTCTCTCATCATCATCACCCCCAGCAGGGAGTCCTTACCTATTTAAGTACTGGAAGGGAACAAAGCCAGAAAAATGCCAGAACATTACATTAACGACATGATTCTGTGCATGCGAGCCCACTTCACGTTATGGGAACAGTTTATCGGACCCAGTCTTGAGGCCGTGAGAACACTGGTCATCAGGCCCCTCCAAGGCCATGGGAACGCTGCTTCCCTTACCTACCCAGACACTTGAGTGAGGAAGCCAGACTGCCTCCACTTACCCTACAGGAAGGAAAAATGAGAGAATAAAGGAAACCATTCAGGATGTGGTACAGCCATATTGCAGTTTTCTAGTGTGTTCTTGGTTCATGGAAATAGAGTTTGGGGCTGAAGTAGCAGGTTCTCTTTTTAGCAGATGCTTCCTGTCCACCCTAGGAATGTGTCAGTTGTATCTTTGCCATCTATTTCCAACTATGTGGGTGTTTGTTTCGTTAGTTGTCTGCCCATTAGACCAGAATGTGATCAGCCTCACTGACAAACCTCGTCATTCACAACAGGCTCTCCAGCGCCACCTGCCTCTCCAGCGCCTGCCACCACAGAGCCATCCTGTCCCCCAGCTTTCACGTGAACATCACCACTGTCCTTGGTCTGGGCTCCTTTCCTGGGTTTTTCACCACAGCGAGTACTGGAGTCCCCTCAGCCTCTAATGCACAAACATACCGGATTGCCACCAAACGGGCACACGAGTGGCAGAACAAGCCATGTTCATTTTTGAAGGGTCTTTTTCTCTCTCTTTCTTCTCTCTCTTTCTTCTCCTGGGTGCCCTAATAATACAGGTGTTGTTATGCTTGACACTCTTCCACTGCCTCTCAGACTGGTTTTCGTCACTACTTTCTCCCTCTGATCTTCGGATTGGATCCTTTTTATTAATCTGTCGTTAGGTCACTGATGCTTTCTCCTGCCATCCCGAATTTGCTGTCGAGCCCTTCTAGTGAAGTTTCCCTTCCAGCTATTTTACTTTTCAGCTGTAGAATTTCCATTTGGCTCTTTCTTTAATAGTTTCTATTTCTCTGCTGAGATTTTCTACTTTCTGATCCACTGTCATCACAGTTCCCTTTAATACTTTGCAAATATTCATAGCGTCTGTCTGCCAAACATGACATTGGGGCCCGCTCAGCGTCAGTTTCTGCTGCCTACTCTGTTCTCCTGGGTGTGGGTCACACTTTCCTATTTCTCTGCACTGAGGGTTGTTGCTGAGGTAGCTGTTGTTCCACAATTTGACTAGACTTACACTGTGGGTTTTGTCTCCATAGCGGGGTGTGGTCGCTAAAATCTCTACTTGGTTTTTCTGTTATTTTTAGTCTGATTTTGGGGGTCTCCCTTGTATCTTCAAAACTTAGTTGCCAGTCAATGCTTTTGGCAGAGGCTGTGCTCAGATACCTGGAGCCCTTCAGGCGTCCCCCGTCTGCCAAGGCTGAGGGAGCACATTCGGAGTTCAGCTGTCCTCAACGCTCCCTCTAGTTTCCCCAGGGAAACTGCTATGCAAGTCTCACAGGCGACAGCAACAACAACCGAAAACATTTATTTGAGCAAAAGGACTGTAATCCAGGAGGCCCAGACTCGGGCAGCAACCCCGACTGTGCTGTGAAGATAACAAGGAAGGCAGTTTTACGGAGATGAAATCTCCAGTGTAGTTCCCATGTGGGCCATCCATGCAGAGGAAAGAGGAGCAAGGGTCAGCTGTGAGGGAGGCAAAAATTACAAGGAGGTGGTAGGGTCCATATGTGCCCACACAACAGTCATTGTTCCGGGATGTTTATGGCTCAGCCTTGAGCTGGGTTTAGCAACTTAACAGCAGCTCTGAGAACTGAGGCACAAGCCTGCATAGGCCCCACTTCCCCAGGGGCCTTTTTTAAATGATTTTATTTATTTATTTTTAGAGAGAGGAGAAAGGAGGGAGAGAAACATTAATGTGTGGTTGCCTCTCACGTGGCCTCCACTGGGGACCTAGCCTGCAACCCAGGCATGTGCCCTGACTGGAAATCGAACTGGCCACCCTTTGGTTTGCAGCCCGTGCTCAATCCACTGAGCTACACAAGCCAGGGCTCTATTTTTTAAAAAATATTTTATTTAGTTATCTTTAGAGGGGAAGGGAAGGAAAGAGGGAGAGAAATATCAATGTATGGTTGCCTCTCATGAGTCCTCTGCTGGGAACTGGCCTGCAACCCAGGCATGTGCCCTGACTCGGAATTGAACTGTGATCATTTGGTTCGCAGGCCCTCACTCAATCCACTGAGCCACACCAGCCAGGGCCCTATTTGATTTTTAAGTCACTCTCTTGGCAATGCTTATTCCATTTTATTTTCTCCTGTATCAACAGCTTTGCAACAAAGTAGTTTAAAATGAAGTTATTGTATAATATTCACATGAATGTGAAACTATAGTGCTAGACCCAGCCTATAGCCCTGGCATTGGTGTCTGTCATCCAGCACTGCCAACCTGTGGGTGTGATGTCTGCTTAGGTCTGTGTGCCCTAAACACATCGGGCTGGAGGTGCTCACTCTCACTGAGCAGCATGACCGGCACTCCTCTCATGCTCCGAAGAAATCACTCCTACCTCAGCTGTCCAGGTGAGACTGGCAGAGTGTTCAACTTCCCGCTTGCCCCTAGACACAGCTGTCAAACTCAGTCCCCATATTCTTGTTGACATGAAGCTGGAATTCAATCGCTCTTAGAGCAACCAAAATTGCTTTGAGTCACTCAAAATTCATCTGGTCCCTGGCTGGCCAGCATTCATAGCCCAGAACCAAAGGCCCCACGATCGGATTTCTAGTGACAGCAAATCCTGAGTTGCAGCCCAGGTGACAATAGTGTCTTTTTACCTTTTACCCTCCTGGACCTCTCTGACATTTTACTTATTTATTTTTTTAAGGTTCCAGCCTCTCAGTGGTAAGGAAGTTCATTTTCTGGTAGTTGGAACCTCATAACTTGTATATGGAAATTTTCTAAAGGAATCTTGGCTTGGGCTTTTAAAAGCTTCTATTATTTGCTCTTCTATCCTAAGACTAAGACCAAGGCCAAGCAACTCCTTTCACAAAATTTCATCTGCAGTGCCTGTAAAAATATCTCATAGGTATTCCCATTTTATAAGGTTGCAAAATACTTTAAAAGGTTTACATGTGTTAACTTACATCTCTTGCTGCACCTATGTAAACTAATCAGGCCAAAGTTCAATGAGGCCTCTGACCTGTAAAACTATTGATCACTCCCCTCTGAAAACTTGCTCCTCTCTAGGCCTAGCCCCTCATCCTTCCCTGCTTGCTCTTTTAAGCTGCCCTGCACACAGCCCACCCGGCAGCACTGCGCACTTTGATCTGCCTTTGCCACTCAGGCCCACCAGGGGGAGCTCTCATCCTGCTGAAGCTGACTCCATTACCAGACAAGGACAACAACGAAGCCTAACCACCTACCCTTGCCTCTGGGTTGTGGGAGGTGCCTGTCAGCCTGAGGATTGCTCCTGCCCCTTCTATTCTGATACACTGCCAGTTCCCTTCTGCTGGTAAATTTCCCGCAAAGAGTCTCCTCCACGGGACATCAGGTGCAAATGGTAAAGGGGCACCAAGAAAACTCATTAATCAACCTAAATATTTTAATACAATGTATTTTTTAAAATCAAAAGTAATGCAAAAAATCAACATTGTAAGTAAAGACAGGATCAATATTAACGATTTTTCCTTTTGCCTGGGCTTCATCACAGCTCCACCGGGCACTGCTGGGTTTCATCCCCATCACCAGCTCAATAACTTCGTTTCTGTATTTGCCTCTCTTCTGCAACATCGCCTTTTCTCTCTCCCTGGATCTTTCTTTAGCATATTTTGGTCTTAAAACTATGGATGAAAGAGGGGCCACATACTAAACCTGACAAGCTCAGGGGAGGCCTGCATGGTGGCCTTACAGACCCAGAGACCTAAAGTGACTACATAGGATGGTCTGGTATTAAATTTTTCCCCCTTCACCCAAGGATATAGCTTTATTGATTTTAGAGAGAGAGGAAGGGGTTGAAGAGAGAGAGAAACATTGATTGGTTTCCTCCTGTAGCACCCCAACCAGGGAACCGAACCGAAGCCTCTTTGGTGTGCAGGAGGATGCTCCAACCAATTGAGCCACCTGGCCAGGGCTGAAATTAAAATTTCTTAACTGAAAGCGAGTCTTGGTGGGTGGTCATGTCCTAGGCCATATCATCCTTGACAAAGGTCAGTCTTTACCTTAACTGAGTCTATCGTCCTTGGGAATGTAACAGTAACCTTTTTTTCAGACCCCTCAGGGCACAATCTCCCACCAGAGCACGAGACCACAGAACCCCCCATTATTATCATTTCTCCTCCCCCCATATACCGTCTCTATGTATAAAATGTAATTGTTAACTATCCTGTACCCACCAATATAAAAGAAGCATTTGTCTCTCTGTTTTACTCTTTATTCAATCTCGGAGATTATCCCCACTTTGCTTTCTCCCATCCCTAATCTCCCACAAATGGATTTCCTGTAACGTCCTTATGTCTCCTCCTTTGATTCTAACATATAAAATAAGGTGCAAAACTGCCATTCTCTGAAGCACTTTCTCAATCTATTGCGATTTTGCTTCCAGCAATTGTTGTCAGTTTGGCTCAAATAAACTCATAAAAATTCTCTACAGGTTCGGACATTTCTTACTTCAACAAAACAGAATACCAGTCCCCTGCTCGACCTCACATGCCAGGGCTATCAGTGACTGTCTGTTCTCCATTTTCTCTACAACTGACTACAATTAGGCTTTTGTTCTTGACACTCCCGGGAAGCTATTCTAGCCAATACCACCAACAACCTCCTCTTATTTGGCCATGGCATCTGACACAGGAGATCACCCCCTCCTTGAAAGTTTTTCCTTTTGGCATCTTGGTCTCCCAGCTTCTCCTGGTTCTCTTCCTACCTCCCTGCTCATATCTTCTCTGGATTCTCCCATCTTTGTGACCCTAAACAGAGTGCATTCAGCCCTCCTCTCTGTCTACACTCCTTCTCCAAGTGACCTCTTGCAGTCCCATGGCACTAAACCATGTTATATCCTTGATAGGATGGCAATTCCCAAACCTTCCCCTCCAGACCAGGCCTTTCCCCAGACTTCCAGGCTCATTTCTGACTTCCTAGTGGACTTTTCCACTCAAGTGTAGGTTGAACAGGCATCCCAACCTTCTTTTTATCTTTTCTTTGAAATTTTCTACATAGACAATCATGTCATCAATGACTAGAATTTTTTTTTCTTTTCAATCTGTATGCTTTTTATTTTATTTTTCCTGCCTTATTGCACTGGCCAGGACTCTCAGTACAATATTGATTAGGAGTAATGAAAGCAAACATTCTTTTCTTATTCCCTATCTCAGGTAGAAAGCACTCAGACTTTTAACATGAGATCCCTTTCTACACACCCTTAGCAGGTTGAGGAAGTTTCCTTCTTTCTTGTTTGCTTGGGGGGGGGGTTGTTTTGTTTTGCTTTTTAAAGTTGAAAATGTGCCCTGGCTGGTGTAGCTCAGTGGACTGAGCGTGGGCCTGTGAACCAAAGGATCATGGCTTGATTCCCAGTAAGGGCACATGCCTGGGTTCCAGGCCAGTTCCCAGCAGGGGACGCATGAGAGGCAACCATGCATTGATATTTCTCTCCCTCTCTTCTTCCCTTCCTCTCTAAAGATAAATAAATAAAATCTTTTTAAAAAGTTGAAAATGTAATTTTAATAGATAATTCTTCATCTTACATAGGAGCACACTAAAACACACCACATTCTTTTTTTATTTTTATTTTTAATTTTAATTGTTATTCAAGTACAGTTTTCTGTCGTTTACTCCCGTCCCAGTCCACCGCCCCCCCACAGTGCTCCCCACCTCCCTCCCATTTCCACCCCCCTTAGCTTTTGTCCATGTGTCCTTTATACTTGTTCCTCTAATCCCCTCCCTTTTTCCCTGAAATTCCCTCCCCTCTCCCCTCTGGATACTGTCATCCCATTTTCTATTTCAATGTCTTTGGTTATATTTTGCTTGCTTGTTTGTTTAGTTGCTTAGGTTCCTGTTAAAGGTGAGATCATATGGTATTTGTCTTTAACCACCTGGCTTATTTCACTTAGCATAATGCTTTCCAGTTCCATCCATGCTGTTGCATAAGGTAGAAGCTCCTTGTTTCTTTCTGCCACATAGAATTCCATTGTGTATATGTACCA
>PVKM010011517.1:0-33089 GCA_004027735.1 Carollia perspicillata
TTCCCGTACACCTCTGGGACGCTCAGAAGTGGGCACACCTGGGGTACCGGGTAAATGGGGTTTCACAAGGCTCCAGCCTACTGCATTGTCTCTTTTGATACGGAGAACTTTTATTTTAACACTTAAAAAATGATGGCCTGTTAATTCAAATACCAGGCTCTTTTCTCTTGAATCCTGAGAGGGGAAAATGCAGCCTCTGCATGAAAGAGTTGTCCATCTCAGGGAGCTTCTGTGTGTGTTTATAATGAAAAAAAAAAAGCGCTTTTTAAAATGTGGCTCTAACTCACTTAAGGGGGAAAAGCACACCTCATTGCACTTCACTATCTGCCGGGAAATGTTATCTCTGATTCCAGGCACACGGTGTCAAGTGAAGCTGTTCACTGGCTCACAGTCAGCTCCGTCCCCCGGCACCGCCCACCTGCTTCCCTCCTGGGGGATCATCTCTTCCCCCAGGTCTCACTGCACTGCGGTTGAGAGGACCAGGTGAGGGGCAGCAGCGTCACCGACATCACTGCGGCGGCCGCACCTCCTACCCTGGTGCTCTGGTAGAGGGTGTGGACGTGTGTACCTTGCATGGCGATGTCATCTCAGTGCAGGACAGAGAGAGGTTCCCCTTCCCCTCCCCTCCTGATAAGGGCCATATATGTTCATGTGCATTAAACATACCCACACTATATGAAGCAACTGGTGCTGTGATGGAATTGAGGTTTCTTAGGAAAACCTAGTGATACGATCACCTTTGTTATCCCTAATATCCTTTAAGTGCACCATGACGTTTATTTGTGGAGATGATTTGCGATATCTGCTAATAGCAATGTTTATTAAGATCCACTGACTACCAATAGGCAACGTATTACGAAGTTTTTCTGGGTTTCTGTAAATTGCATAGGAGGGCATGTGGTCTCAGCGGGGGCTTCGAAGCCCACACTCACTGGCTCTGTACTCTCAGGCAAGCCGACAGCCTCGCTGGGCTGCAGCCGCTTCATCTCCGCGCTGGAAAGACCACAGCAGTAGGCCACGCGACCCCTTGAGGTCCTTGCTAAGTCCGAGAAATATCATCACATTTACTAATGGCCAAACAGTTCACTGTTTTCAGTATACTCTTCTCCATATCAGTGTAAAGCCAATGTCTGAAAGTAGAGTATTTAGAATCCATCTACATCACTAAATATGTAATATGATACACGTACTGTCTATTTAAATAACTCGTAATACAGTTTCATAAACCATAAAACTGTATAAATAAGGGGGTTCAGAGTTCCTAGTGTTCTTGATTTTGCCAGCAGAGGCGAATACACTAAGCCATGCGAGCTTGCAGAGAGAGCCTCAGGCTTGCACTTGTTGTCCTTTCAACAAAGGTTTGCGGAGCACTGTGCCCCAGGCCTTGGCGTAGGCACTTGCCCTGCCTCAGTGAACGAACTGGGTGAAGATCCTGCACTGCCTGCTGGAACTTACGTTTCAGGAAGGAGAGACAGAAGAGAAAAAGATGATCCCAATGAATAATTTATAGAGCGTGTGAGGAGGTGATAAGAGACAGGAAAAAAGAAAACAGTAGAACAGGGACACAGGGCTAAGAATTGGGGGAGGAGGGTGGCAATTTGGAATCTAGTGGACCCATGGTAAGCTTCACTGAGCAGGTGACATTTGGGCCAAGACTTGAAAAAAGAAGCGAATGTGGACGGAGATCTGGGGGAGAGGACTATGGGAAGAGGGAGTGGCCAATGCCAACCTCAAGGGCTAGAAAGCAGGGCCAGAGAGGTGCCGCGCAGAGGACGTCACCAGCAGATACCGCCAGGCAGCTGAAGCAACTTGGAGGACCAAGTACCGAGGGTTTCGCAGGTTGTCACGGAACTTGGGATTTCTCTGCAGTGTGGAGCCGCTGCAGGCTCTGAGCAGGGGTGATGTTCCCTGATTTACAAGAATGGAGAGATAGGCAAATGCTCTAGAGAGGTCTGAATTAAAAAAAAGACGCTGAGTCCATTTAAAGAACTAAAGAGCTCATGAATTAGGTTACAACGTGTTCGGAAGTAGTAGTAGGACCAATGCACCTGCTTCAGCTACTCATCCTTCATTGAGGTCTTGCTCCAAATATCAGCTCCTCCAGAGGTTCTCCAGACTGCGTTTATCTAACACCATCCTTCCCCTGACTCTGTAGCCTGCTGCTTTATCACTCCTTGACACTATGTCATATGTTTGTTTAATTAGTCCCTGTAGCAGCATGTAAACTCTGAAAGGTGAGGATTTTGCTCTTTTGGTTACCACTTTTGCTTGACACCTGGAAGACCACCTGTCATGGAACGGGAACTCAGTACCAATTTGCTGAATGAATGAATGAATATCCCAGAGGTCTAGGAGAACCCTTCACAGGCCATGAGATTGGGGGATAAATAATAAAAAATAAACTGTCCATCAAATGATAGATTATGTTCCACCGTTAGTTGGTTTAACGTTTTTATATTTAGAGTGACTGTGGTCACTCTAAAATGTCTCATCTTAATGTTTACATAGTGTTCTTCATCACACTGCTATATCCATGGTGTGGAAAACTCAGAGAAGGGGAGAAAAAGATTTTACAACTTTACGTTTTTATGCACATCATGATTAACATAATTGAAAATTTTTTTCTTCTGTAGTTTTCAAAGTTGGCTGCATTCTTACATGGCCTCAGTACATGCAAAGATAACATATTTTCTCTGATTTTTAAACTTTAAGGTAAAGCTCCTTTTGAACTTAAATTTATGTGATTTTATGTACGAGCCAATAAGAAACCCAAGCCACTGGGCATCGCGGGCTCTTCACCTCTAACATACCGTGTTAAGTGGGGAGTCCCCTGTTACTCCCACAGGGAATAGACCTTCAGGATGACACCCCCTCTTCACCAAGCTCTCATCTTGCCTGATTTGAATTTATTGTCCAGTTTAGATTTTAACCTGCTAAGAAAAACACCAAGAATTTTGAGGAGCTCTAGCAGAATAATAAAACCTCATTAATTCTGAGCTCACCCTCCTGCCCCAAAAGGTATAAATTTCAAATCACTACAGCTCATTTTCATACTTCCTATGAAGGAATGGGGTGCTGTTAAGCAAAATCGATAACATGAAGAAGTTGGAAGAGAACAGCTTGTCGGCCAAAGATAAACTGCTTTCTACCACGTGGAAACACCAGCACAAAACACGGCGACTGCAGCAGAAACGGGCTGGGCTTGCAGGCCGCACTCGGGGGACGGGCCGGCGCAGGAACCACAGGTCGGCGGGCAGCTGTCCGGGGCCGTCCTTCTCTGGTGGACGCCGTTTTGCTGCCAGGTGACGTTTGCTAACACAGGGCGTGGTGCAAAGTGAGGCATTAGGAGCCAGGCAATATGGAATCACTGCTCCAAATCTATGAAATTTATCTTTGGAACGATCAATTTAAAAAATGATTAGTCTCTTGGCCACTTGCTGTTCACTCAGGTTGTGGCAGTAGTTTTATTTGTATTTCCACCAGAATCCCAGATAGAGCGAGGTGAGCGATATCACAGAAAGGGAAGAATGAACGACAGGGAAAGAACCCATTTGGAGACCGAGGGGAGGCAGTGGAGAGGCATGTAAGGAAATTAAATCCGGCCTCAGCCGGATGGTGGTTCTCCTTGGCCACCGACATTGGTGAGACCATTTTGAGGGGGTTATAGATTTTCACACTGATGAAGTTCCCTCCTAACTCCTGGGCCAAATGGCCTAAGGTAAGGCAGGCAAAGGGTTTTAAAAATATAAATGATGATGATGACGATGATGATAAGACTGCTTACTGATAATTGTGTGTTAACAATTTCTTGAGAATTTATAGAATGATAGCTACCACTCTAACCTTACACATTGTTGTAGACTGAATTGTCACACCTGTACCCAAAAATCACATTTGAAACCCAGGCCCCTCAGATGACTGTATGTGGAGAAAAGGCCTTTAAGAGGAGGTAATTAAGGTTAAATGAAGTCATAAGCATGGACCCAAATCCAATAGGACTCATGTTCCCATAAGAAGAGAAAGAGAAATCAGGACTATGTGTGCACAGAGAAAAGACCAGGTAAGGACACAGTGAGAAGGTGACCACCTACAAGCCAAGGGGAGGGGCCTCTCTGGAACCAATCTTGCTGGCACTTTGGTCTTGGACTTCCAGCCTCCAGGACTGTGAGGAAATAGATTTCTGATGTTTAAGCCATCCAGTGGCTTTTGTTCTGGTAGCCCTAACACACTAACACACATGTGTTATCTCATGCAATCCTCATTTCAAAAGATATCCATCCACACTTTCAGATAAAGAAACAGAAGCGCAGAGAAGTTCAGCAACTTGGTTAAAGTTGCACAGCTAGTCAATAGTAAAAGTGGAATTGAATCCAAGCAATATGATTCCAGAGCCCACGTTCCTACCTGCTGATATAATGTAACATAAAATACTATGATTAATGGCCACAGTGATACAAAATAGATGCTTTTATCAGAAAAACCCAGAGCAAATAGTGAAAACCTATAGCAACAAACTTCTACATGTACTATGGGCAATGGATGTCTAATTCTATTCCCTTTCTTCTTCTCTTCTTCCCATCATCCAGACAATGCATACTGTATCTAGCTCAAGCATTATTTGAGACTTGGGGATCTGGCCGTAAGCCTATGAGGTCCATGTTCTACTGCTAGTGCTAGTCCATGTTCTATGCTAGTGAGGAAAGGCAGCCAACAGCCAGACAGGAAGAACAGTGATGAGCGCAAAGACGGAAACGGAACAGGAGGTGTGGTGACAGGTGGGGTCAAACGCAGTCCTTTCGTCCACCACCAGTTCTTGCATGGACACCGTGAAACAACCGTGGACGGGACACAGCTCCCATGCAGTACCTTGGCCTCCTGTTTCTTTCTCTGTGAAACGAGGCTTTTGCTTCAACAGCCTACAACTTCTCTGATTAAGTCAGGATGTTAATTAGGCAATGCTCACCTGAGCCCAAGCATTATGTATAATGAAATAATAACTGCTATAGTAAATGCTGTAATAAATGCTATAAATGTATTCTCTACTTTAGAATAGCCCTAAAGTTTTACAGTGAGAAATACAAAGGTTGCCGGAGGACAAAAAAGAGGGGAAGGGATCATTTCATTGGATCTGAATAAGCTTTGGCTGTGACAGTATTATTTACCCACGTGGATGCTTGGTATATAATATTATACCTGCAGACTGGTGACCTAATATTTACCTGGGGGTGAATATGAAAAAGGAATTTATATAAAGCATGAAGATTTAAGGTCAATATAAGGAAAGGTTTGGGAGGTTATGCAGAAAGCCAGACATTGGAGAAAATTGCATTTTTTTCCCCCTGGAAAGCTTAATCAACCAGAGAAGTTGTTCTTTGGTGTGGCCTTACTCAGAAGTAGAATAAACTGGCTCACTCTAGGGAATCCTTGGCCCCAGGAGGCTCTGGTAATTGCAGAAGGTAGTTTGACATAGTACAACTTCACATCCTACCCCCAGGTCCCCTGCCACTATGGCAGGGCAGAGTGGCGCTCTTCCTACTTGGTGCATTCCAGGGCAGCAATTTGTGCTAACAGAAAATACTTGAACAGTGCCTCCAGGAATCCCCGTGTGGGAGTGGACGAGTGAAATATGTACCTCAGGACTAAGCACCAACTCACTTAAAAGGGGCGGAGTCAGACAGAAGCCTGCAGGCAGAAACACCGCCTGCCTTTGCGTGTTAGAACACATGTGGGGCGTGTGGAAGACCTGCAGAAACGTAGGGAACTGACTGCGTCAGAACTGCAGGATCACTCCATTACAGGATGGACCTTTAGGATCAGGATGGACCTTTCAAGAAGAATATGTGACTCACAGAATAACCTGGCTCACTAAATAAAAACAGCCCCAAACAAGAATACGTGAAACAGACAATTACAAGATTGGAATCAACAGCCTGTCATTTCACTTAATGCTTTACGTGAAGTGTTGGCCCTGGGAGAGGGGACCCAGTGCAATTCAAAATAGCAAAGCTCTTAGAAAAGAGGAGTAAAGAATACTTATTATACAGTAGAAACCACTCCATATATTTGATTTAAAAGCAGTAATTCAATAAGCCAAAGACACATAATATTCATTAGCAAACTCCTGGGGACACATTCACAGAACATTTGAATCACTACAACTATTAGCATTTGAATAGCATGTATGTATAATTATATTTTATAATTTTATCTACTTTGATTTCTCCTATTGTGGGGAAATGAATGGCCAAAAAAAAAAATCCGTTAGGGAAGTTCTAGATGCTTGTGGATTTTTTGACATTTGTCTTGGGAACCCCAGTGTCTGAAAGAGCCTAAGCAATTGTATCCATCCAGTTGTGTGTATTCACAGAGCAGTAGGCTCACACTAGCACCTACATCATTGCTGGAGCCACACCACTTTTCTTCGCATCCTGTGGTTTGATTCCGACGCTGAGAATATCAGGCTTCGTGCACTCCCCTCACATGACACTGACAGCTTTACTGCTGTCTGCTACATTCTCCTTTCTCTCCAAAATCATCTGGACTTTTAAAGCTTCAAACCCTGGTACAGTGATGCAGAAAACTGCATGCAGCTCTGAGAAGCAGGCACACAGACTCCATGCACGGCTTTCTGGCCCATGAAGGGAAGACCAGTCCCCTTACCTTTGTCATAAATTTCCTTCAGGACTCCTCGTTTGATCAGCTCCTCTCTGCTTTGCCTCATGGATATTTTCCGCTCCAGGGCTACAAGCAAAACAAACAGAGAAGCACTTGTGAAAAGGTAACAAAATGATTTTTAAAGGAATCATGTTTCAATACACTGAAATGCAATGTTTGGGAAAGCTTCGGTAATTCTACTTTACGAATATAAGTTAATGACACCAGCTAACATTTTTATGATACTATGATAAGCATTTTAAGCAGATATTTCATTTAATCTTCAAAACAATCTTCAAATTACCTATGGGGTAGGCACTAGCATCTCATTTTTCATCACCCCAGTTTACGGTAGAGGAGACGAGCAGAGAGAAGCTCAGCAGACCACCAGCCACAAGCTCCCTGAGAAGAGGCACCAGGATTCAAACCAGAAGCACGACCTCTGACCTTGGTTTGACCTCTGTGTCACAGAGTGTTTTCCTGAGGGTGGCATTTTTTCATAGATGGGACTCCTTTCTTAAAGATGTATGTAGCTAATGTAGCTCACGTCTCACTGAGGGCTCTTTTTGTTCCCCAGCTAATACAAAAATGGTATGCAAATAGCCCCTAAAGAGCTCTCTAGATGCAGAGACTGAGGGGCGGCGGAGGACCTCCAGGGGACAGCCCACCGCTGCTGTCCTCTCTTTGTTCCAAGCTGGAGCAGTGGAGCAAGGAGTGGACTGTTCCGTTGCTGAATGCGCCCCCACCGGGATCCACCACTCACCTGAGCCAATAGCTCTGGCAGGTGGGAGCTGGAGGAGGGAAAAGGGAACGGTTTGTTTTGAATCAGTGGGCATGATGGAGGGCAGTTCAAGTGGAAATAGAGCGCAGGAGTGGGGCAGCGAGGGGCGGCACCGAAGAGCAGCCTGTGGCTCAAGGCAGGGTGGGGAGACGGGCAGCACCCCTGCAAGGACGCAAGCTATTCCAGCAGCTGACACTGCGCTTCCTGGGTGAATACCGAGTGCAGGAGGACAGCGGTTATTCCGGTGGCTGTTGTCAGTTTGAAAATCTTCATATCCTTTTGATACGCAGTTATTCAGGGGAAAAAGCCAGTTATAAAATAAGGAAACTATTTTATGCAGACAAATTCAGATGCAGATCGAGCTCTCTCTCTCTCTCTCACTCTCTCATACACACACACATGCAATAACCCAGTACACTTTAGGACAAAGAATGGCAATAAGAACTAGAAAGCAAGCAAGGAAACAGAGACTGTGATTCTAACTCAGTCACCCACTAGCTATGTGACCCTAGTCAAGTCACTTCCTCAGTCTGGGAAAACACTCAGCCCCAGCTACTCTGATCTAATAGGCCCAGGGCGGGACCTGGGCGTCTATATTGAAATAAAAAGCTCTCTGGGTTATTCTCAGCCGTATCAAGACTGAAAATCACTGATGATCTATTTTGAGAGTTAAATTATAATGAATTAAGGGGCATGAGACAGAAAAAGAAAGGTTAGACTGCACTCACATAAAGCTTACTGGGTACTTAGTAATAAAACAGATACATGTAAACACCCCCCCAGAGGCGAGGGCAGCAGGGTTGCATGAAGGAACAAGCATCCGCGGTGGGCACAGGGGCCACTGGAGCAGTGTTCGTTTGGGGATGAAGGAGCTTGACGACCCCACAGCAAGTGACATGATACACGGCGGCAGAAGAGCGGCAAGATGTTCTTTATGAAGAGGAACAATGAGAGGAGGGAGAGAGAACTGCGTACGGTTAGGTTAGACAGTTCTGCCTGACTTCAAAACAATGTGCTGAGCAGCACAAGGGGAAGACTGGATCGACCAGGGGCGATGGGGTTTTAAGCAAGAAGTTTGCTACCAGATTTTCTAAGTAACACAAAGCCACCCGAAAAGCACACATAAAGACCTGCTTTGCCACCCTGTCTGAACCACACCCATCAAACAGATTTGTGTTAAACAAAGTGAAGTTTCCGAGGGGCTTTTCAAACCTGCCGAATAAAGTAGATGGCCCGGATCCACAGTGCCAAACAAAGTGCCTGCAGCAATTTGGGAGAAACCCCGGCTTGGAGGTCCGAGATCGCAAGTATCAGTAGAACACAGGTGCTCTCAGGCCAACCGCTTAGCCATCAGGACTGCAGCTATCTCACTGCTGAGGGACCAGCTGCCCACGGTCAAAGTCACTCTGCCAGGTGCCAGAGGTGATGGCGACCAAAGGGACAGTCCCCACCTTCACAGAGTTTACAGACTAATGTTTGATTCAGTAGTCAAATGATATTACCTAGTATGTGATTATAAACTGAGATAAGTCCTCTTAAGAGAAAGGGACATGGTTCTATCAGGACATTACGATAAATAACCTCCCCTCCTGGGGCATTAGAAAAGGCTTTCCTGAGGGAGAGACCTCTGGGCTGGGCTTGAAAGATGAAAACACATGATCTCAGCAAAGGGCAGGCTGGTACGGGCTTCGGGACACACTCCAGGCATGACAAGCTGGGCAGCGGCTCCTGATGGAGAAATCACCGCACCACAGACGAAAGGAAAGCTTGTGGAACTGCAGCCGCCAGCACCGCGTGGAAAATGATTCAAGATGTGTCCAGAGAGGCAGACAGGCTGGGTCGGGCAGGGCCTCACGAACCATGCTATTCTAAGGGCAGTGGGAGTAAATGATTAGAGTTGAGCATTTGAAAGATCGTGGCCACGTTGGTGTGGAGAATGGACTGGAAGTAGGCCAGCTGTGTAGGTGCTTACAGCAGTCAAGGCGGAAGGTGGTGACAGCTGATGAAGGATGCATTCCAGGCACACGAAGGTGGCACTACTGCCACAACTTGAAGTTAAGGATTCGACGTGGGATGTGAGGAGGGAGGGGTCAAAGACAACTCCTTTGGTTCCTGGCCTGCACAGCTGAATGGACAGTTGTGTCAATTACTAAGGTGCGGGACACAGGGTAAGAATCAGGTTTGGAGGGATGATGGAGAGCTCACTGTTAGCCATGCCCAAGAGAGGACATCAGGTATGTGCGAGGGAAATGCAGCCGGGTATTTCACAGCACAAGGACGGAGGTTAAACGAGACTGTGCTGTGCGGTGCTGACTGTGCTGGACTCTCTCATGCACCAGACTTATCTGTGGAGAATCTCCTAGCAGCACAGGAATGATGCCAGGGGCTCTGAGGGTGCGACTGAGCTGCTTGTTCCAAGCTCGCCATTTATTTAACGTACTGGGTTTCTCCGTAAGAACTACAGTGACCTCACATAATGTATCATCCCTTATTTAAGAAAGGAAATATCCCCTCACCCACTCCCACAAATTTTTAATTTTGATTGACATTCTGGGAAGAGAAGGCTTAGTTACTCTCTGGGTTTGTCCATTTCTTGGTACAGAACCCTGAGCCCACGGAGGAGACACAGATCATTTCGAGAAGGGTAGAACGTCATGTAATTTAGCTTAATCCTTACCACTACCCTGTGACGTATCATCATCCCCATTTCACAGATGAAATACCTGAGGCCTAGCAAAATTAACTTGCTCGGAGCCACACTGCAGTACGTGGAAGAACAGAAAGAGATGTTGATGCCTGTTTCCTACCCCACGATACCATTTTGTTGTGAAGATGGGTATGAGGTATATAAGGCTCTAAAATTGGAAGGCAACTGTATTATTGGTTTATTTGGGGCTCAACATCACAGCAAAATGACATAATTATACTGCATTTTTAGGAGCTGCTTCCTTCTGGGGCACTCTTCCCTCCCTCTCTCTTCTGACAAGGTGTGCCTGCTGCCTCTCCTCTCGTCTTACTTCTAGCAGCCCTCCCAAAGTTGGAGCAAAGTGTAACTGGGGCCGAAGACAAACTCCCCACCACGCCGGGCGGTGAAATAAAGCGGGCTGTTGGATGCAGAAGGGCAACTCAAAGCATTGACCTTGTCTCCTGCTGAGCCACGAAACACAGGGAGGGGGAAGAGGATTTAATGCGGGGAAGAAATATAACGGCTTCCTTTTCACTAACCAAGGCTAGGGCCAATCTTCCCTCTCTAGCAATTTTGCTTCGGGGTAGAACAAAGACAAAAAGAAAACAAGCCAAGATATGGGAGGAATCTGAGTCCACTGATAGACACATGGGAAAGAAAAAGATATGGAACATAATATATACTCTGGATTATGACTCAGCCATGCCAAAGAATGAAATCTTGCCATTTGTGATAACATGGATGGGACCTAGATAGTAATGTCCTAAGTGAAATAAGTCAGAGAAAGACAAATACCATATGACTGCACTTATATATGGCATCTAACTAACAAAATAAACAAGCAAAACAGAAATAAACTCACAGACACGGAGGACAGATTGCTGGTTGCCAGACGGAAAGGTTTGGGTGGCTGGGTGAGAAAGGGGAAGGGATTAAGATGTGCAAGCTGCCAGTTATAAAAACAGTCACAACACAGCATAGGGAACATAGTGATACTGTAATAACTGTGCATGGTGTCAGGTGGGTGCCGGACTCATGGAGGCGATCGCTGTGTGAGTTATATAAACGTCTAATCACTATATTGTGTACCCGAAACTAATATGTCAACTGCAATCAAAAGACTTAAACATAATTTAAGTAAAGCAAACAAAGGAGAAATTATGAAAAGGTAAAGAAGCCAGAGGAAGAGGGCGCGCTGGGGAAGAGAGCAGGTGCAAGGTGTACCGCACCTGTGCAGAGGACGGCAGGAATGCATCGGACAGACACACGAGGGCCGGGCGCGACGGTGAGCCAGTCCACCCGGGAGCCTTTGGTCCGGACGGTGGGCAGTGCAAGTTAAACAAACAAAACCATCCCCCCCCTCTTCTTCTAAAATCCTCGCCTGAGGATATGTTTATTGATTTTAGAGAGAGAAGAAGGGAGAAAGGGAGAAGTATCGATGTGAGAGAGAAACATTGATCAGTTGCCTCCCTTAAGTATCCCGACTGGGGATTGAGCCAGCAAGCCAGGCGTGTGCCGTGACCAGGATGGAACCCGCAACCGTTTCTGGTGCTTGGGATGATGTTTCAACCAAGTGAGTGCCCCGGCCAGGGCCATCCACCTCTTTTTAAAAAAGAAAACCGAGAAACTGCCTTATTAGATGTGTGGCAAAAAGCAAGTGAGTGGGTAATATTTCCACATAAATGAAAAATAAAGCTGATGGGATCTTACTTTAAAATAAGAAAATATGTAATAAAACACAGGTATCCCTCCGTCTAATCCTATGCAGTTATGAAAGCACAAGGCAGCCTACAGTCTGAGGGACCACACGGGGACATGCCCTGGAGCGAGCTTCGGGTTAGAGAGCTGGGTTGTGGTGATGGTCGCACAGCTCTTCACATTTACTCAAATCACTGAGTTGTGCACTTATGAGTTGCTTTTATGGTATGTAAATTGTACCTCAATAGAGCCGTTAAGAAATGGGGAAAAAAAAAGTAACCACAAGGAAGAATTCTCATAATGGCAAAAATACCAGTTAAAATTAGTAAATCTAAGCAGACAATTAAATGAACACACTTTACCATGGTAAGCAAGAGAACATTAAAATAAAAAGATTCGAAATACAACAAGCACACAATGGTAGATTTCTAAAAACAATATTTTATCCTCTAACATGGTAGTACCAAAATATGAAACACAAGAATCCGATTACTCCTAGAAATGAAAATAGGGCTCAGACAGTGTCCATGACACTCCCTGGACCTTCAGAAGAGAGCTAAATTTCCAGACTGCAGTATGTGCAGAACACTGTGACAGGCTTTTGAGATGGTCCTATGGCAACTGAAACGTTTGAACACACTGCGTAAGCCAGCAAGTGTGCAAAGGGACATCCAGTCTAAGAGTCTACGCCAACAACGAGCCTAAAGATTAGGAAACGAGAAAACATTGCTGATTTGCTTTTATAGGCTGACAAAAAATTAGCTGAGTAAATTCAAACACAGGGAAGGAAGCATCACATACTTCTCTTGCCTGAAACGAGTGGGAGAGCGAATCTCAGTGACTGCACCAAAAATAGCCCAGAATGGCCCCCCAAAACCATAATAAAAGGTTGGCAGGTCCAGGGAAGACTTGCTAAGCTTGCCATCAAACTTCCCTTTCATATAAAAACGATGCAGAAAACCTTCACAGGCATATAGTTATTCTTGCTATATTTTCTGTATTTTTGATGTGTTGACATTTCGGTGGCTGGCTGATTTTGAAGAGGCTGTCCCTTCAGGCCTAGCCAATTCCTACAGATAGTAAATGACTTGCCTGTGAGTGTACCTTTCATATGCAAACCAACCAATCCAGAGCTCAGACCCTCAACCACTGCCTTGATCAGTTCTTTTTTTAAAAAAATATTTTATTTATTTATCTTTAGAGAGAAAGGGAAGGAGAGAGAAAGAAATGTCAATGTGTGGTTGCCTCCCGTGGGTCCTCCGCTGGGAACTGGCCTGCAACCCAGGCATGTGCCCTGACTGGGGATCGAACCACGATCCTCTGGTTCACAGCCCGCGCTCAATCCACTGAGCTACACCAGCCAGGGCGAGTTCTTACACTATACAGTTCTCTGTGCTAATCGCCACAGGCCAAGTACCAGACCACTAGACACTGTCCCTATGCCCCAGGGACTGTTAAAATGATTCCAACTAGCTAAATAAATCTGCTTGCCTTGTTCTGCCCACTCCCTCCCATAGAAACTACAATAAAAGGCTCTTGCCCATGGTTTCCTCCCACTCTCTGTCTCCTGACTGACCCTCCATGGTGTGGCATGACCCTCTCTCTTTGAATCTGTGAGTATAGCAACTATCTTTTCAACAGCAGCTGTCTCCTGATCTGCTGGTCTCACCATACCTGACTAATCCATAAGACCTACATTTTAAAGACATCTATCCTTATACTGGTTGGTAAACAAAGAAAAAAAAACTAGGGGGATTTTAGTCTATTGTTTCAAAATGTGTTTATATTTGAGCAAGTGCTTTAGAAATGTAAGGGCTGGTGAAGGACTGATCCTAGGTAGGAAAGTCCACCAGAGCCCAGAGACTAATAATGGAGTGACAGTGGTTGTTGTCTAACCACTTTGTTAAGTTCTTCTTCTGAGCCAACGCTGCAGTTTATGCTACATTTACTGAACGTCTGGCTCTTATCATCTCCTTATTTTCCCAGTCTCCTTATCCACATGGGTTTGTGTTACACCAAGGAATCCTATGCTTCTTTGACACCAGTGAGTTTAAAACAGGCAACTTGAATGGGCTCATTCTCCTTAGTCAATGCCTGAATTGGACGAGTTTGTTAAAAAATAACCAGGCATTTTTGCCCTGACTGATGTGGCTCGGCTGGCTAGGTGTTATCCCACTAAGGGAAGGGTCACCCGGTCTATTTCTGGTCAGGGCACATGTCTGGGTTGTGGGTTAGGTCTGGGACGGGGACACAGGAGAGGCAACCAACAGATGTTTCTCTCTCAGATCGAGGTTTCTTTCCCTCTTTTTCTCCCTCTTTCCCTCTCCCTCTAAAAAGAAATAAAATCTTGAAAAAGCACAAGTAGGCATTCTCTTTTTACTCATTTGCATATGTACAAAAGCTTTTATTTTTATTTATGAAAATATTTTCACTTCGGATAATGAAAAAAATAAAGAAAACGAAGTTCTTTTTCACCTGCCTCCTTCCACAGACCCAACTTACCAAATCCCCTCCTGGCCTTTGATGTTTGTCCTTTCTCTTTTCTTTCCTCCTTCCTTCTCTCCCTCTTTCCCACATACTCACACCGCCTTACTATTATATAGATACAGTTTTTGAAAACAAGTGGAATCATTCTTCTCATATTGTGCTATAAGTCTTTCTACCCTCTCATTTTTCACTATGTCTTAGAGCTCCTCCCATCAGCACATACAGCAGCACCTCATGATTTTTGAGTGCTATACACCATTACGTGGGATATAAGTGACGTACTTATATCTGCAACGGAAAAAATTTAAATCGTTTCAAATTTGGGGCATGCGAACATTGCTACTGTAAATATAATTGTTCAGGCACATACATGAACAGGTATGAGAATTTTTCTGTAATATATCACTAGACATACAATTTCTGGGTAGGGCACCACTGACGGAAGAAATATCTCATGTTTTATCATTTTCAATTATTGCTTTTTTATTTTAAGATAAGGAAATGGAAAAGAAGTAATACTGATGCTGGAACAAGTCATTTGGTCCTTTTCAGAGTAACAGAGCAGGGACTCATTTAGATTTTTCTCTAGGATACCCTCTCTGTTACATTCTCTGCTCAACTGCCTTTAAATTACATTCTGTAGGGAAGAGAAGTTTGTAGCGGGGAAAACAATTGAGAAATGATGAAATGGTCAGTAACTCACTGTAAAGTCTTATACCTTCAGTCATTAAAATAGTCAACCTGTAAGAAAAATCTGTAGCTTTTTCCTTTTAAAATTTTACAACTCCAGTGGAAGTGAATTTAGGCCAGAAATCTACAAGTGACAAGTGGAAAGAGCCTTGAGAACCCAGGACGCACCCCCACTCCCATCTGACTCCATGAATGACGAGGATGTGATGCCACAGCTCTGGCCTGGACGGACCCAAAACAAAACAGTCAACCCACACTAACTAACGCTGTCTCCAGAGGAAATGCTTTCATTGTTTTAAGATGAAGAGACTCTCTTTGAAGATTAAATTTATACAAGGGAGCGAGGACTTGGAGAAGTGGGGAAACTGGAGAAGCCTTCTACTATGAAAGATCAAATGGCAAATGCCAGCTGATCTTTTGTTTCAGAAGGAAATTAATGAGAAAAACAACATAGTTGTTAATCTAAGTGCTATGTTGAAAAGGAAGGGGAAGTAAAAAAGAATGCAACTCTAGAGGTCTAGTTTCAGACAGAATATATAAACATATTTAAGAAGTCATGTTAATCTAGAAGCAATTTGTATGAGCACCAAATAGTGTGCTTTTTACTAACTCAGATGTTCAAGGGTACTATGAATATCTAAACATTTGTCAAATATGGAATAACTAGACAAGAAGGTTTTCAATAACTGATTATCTAAAGAAAAGCTCACTGAATTATTATTTCAAAATGGATTAAAACATTGTCAATTAAGGTCACACGATTCTCAAAATCAGAGACACTGACCAGTTTGGAAAATTTTTCCCTCTAAAAATCCAAACCATGTGGAAATTCTATTGAAAAGAATCTAAGGCTTAAGTGTCCGCGTCTCCTGATTGGTGACACAGATTCTGACTCCCCTACTGTCACAGTACGAACTTCAGCAAATGTCCAGGCAGAGGGAGCACAGGGACACGGCAGCCCCGCCGTTGTTCTTGGGGAATGCTGCATAGCTAGCTAGGGCAAACTCTTCATGGCCCATGAGGCAGGAGATGAGATTGTTTATTTGCTGTTGCTTGTGATTACATCCAAGTCATCTAGATCAGCACTTTCGAAAGTCTGTTGTGCAGAACAGTAACCCCCAGGGATGCTCTAAGGAAAGGGTTCTGAGCACAATAATTTTGGGAGATGCCATGTACCAGGGGAGAATCACAGTGGTCATTAGCACAAAAATGCCTACAGTGAATAAACCAGGTTAACTCAGTTTAACCTGGTGTTTCTTTCAAATTCATTTGACAATATGACCCTTTTATGGAGTACCTTGGGACTTCCACTCTGAGGAAAATCTCTGGGAGATGTTGATCTTAGCCACCAGGTTACAGGAAGCAAAGGACCCAGGTTGGTCAGTCTGTCTAACACAGCAGAGACTTTAGACAGGCCTGACTCTTTTGTCAAGAGCTTTTCAGTAAATATCTGAATCAAACACACTCGGAAACCCAAAGTCCTACAATATCAACCCAGCAAGGCATGACTGACCTGGAAGATCCTAATGGAGCGAAGGACCAGCCATTTATCTACCTTTCCTCCAGGCAGACACTTCAGTTAGTAAAGATTCGCATTCCAATGAGATTCCTGACGGGTAAGCCCCCCATGCATTCCCCAGATAAGTAAAGACTAGATTTGCTTAACCTTGAGTGGCTCCGTAGCCTATACTACCTGCCCCACATAAGAATTTGGGGTTTGACAATAATTGATATTAGGTACTTCTCTCCGACAGTGTAATTCCTTTAGAGTCACCGAGCACGAGGGGCACACCATGTCATGAGCAGAGATAGGCAATTTGCCCACTCAGTACTGTGGGATCCCTGCCTGCACCCAGGTCCACAGGGGCTCTAGCCACTGACCAAATGATGGGCGAGAGGAAGGACTCATTTTAAGCTGTCAGCTGTGCTGTTATCAGTACATTCTCCATGGATGTGGAATGGATCTTGGTTTGAACACTTTGTTCAAACCTGTAAACGTGTTTTGGAGTCAGTTGGAGAAATATGAATATGGACTAGGTATAAGACGAATACCATATGATCTCACCTTTAACAGGAACTTAAACAACAAGACAAATAAACAAGCAAAATATAATCAAAGACACGAAACAGAGAACAGGCTGACAGTGACCAGAGGGGAGAGGGTAGGGAATTTCAGAGGAAAAAGGGAAGGGGTCACAGGAACAAGTATAAAGGACACATGGACAAAAACTAAGGGGGGTGGCAATGGGAGGGAGGTGGGGAGCACTGGGGGGGGGTGGACTGGGATGGGAGTAAAAGACAGAAAGCTGTACTTGAACAACAACTAAAATAAAAAAATTAAAAAAAAACAAAAGAAAAAAAGAGAAAATGTTAGGAAATTATTGTCAGTTTTGCTACATATTATAATGATCTTATATAGGACATTTTTCCTTATTTTTTTAAAGAGATACATGATTAGAGAATTCAATAATTTATTGTAAAACACTTCAGGAAAAAAAAAACCCAAATATGGTCAAATCAAGTAACTGTTGTTAGGTGGTGGTTATATAACTATACAATTATAAAATATTATTACACAATTCTTTCAATCTCTCTTATGTTTGAAAAATTTCAAAATGAAAAGTGTAAGTGAATGAATCCTCTGAGTGATGCTGAGTGAACAGAGCAACACAAGAGAACACACATACTATGATTCCATCCATGTAGCGTTAAAACACTGGCAGCATTACATAAATGATTTAGAGAGGCACATCTCTAAACTTTAAGACTGCAGAGAAAAGAAAGGATATGATCACGGTAAAAATCAGGTTAGCGGCGACCTTTGCTGGGGAGGGCAAACTGCAATCAGAAAGGCACATTCGGGGGCTTGCAGGTGCTATCGGTGTTTTCTTTCTTGACTTAGGCAGTGAGTGAGTATACGGTGTTCCTTCATAACCACCCTTTAAACTGTATGTTGATGCTTGATGAATTTTCTCAATACGTCTATTTTCTGAAATAAAAACCTGAAGAAGACGTTCTTACTAACTCTGCTTCTCTTTGTACCTTTGCAATAGTCTCTGAAGGGGAATAAAAAACTCAGCCACCATATAATGAAATTATGCTGTTGGCCGGCAGACTAACTCCAGTTAATGAAAGTAAGGGTAATTATAAGGCAATACAAGTCCAGTTTTTTTCCTGGTCTTTTGTTTAAATGGGTCAGATCGGAGTGTAGAAGGGTTGCTCCTGATGCTTGCTAGTCTCTACGCACGCAGCAAGACAGACCTGGAGTTTGGGGGGGAAGAATGTTGTTGGCAGCAAGTTTTAGAGGTAATTTGCAGAAGTAATGATTCTGAATTTTGAAAACAGGATGACTGCTCTTGGAGCCCATCGGTGCAGTGACACGTAAGAAGCAACTTTTGCAAGGATCAGGCTCCTCACTGTTGGGCGTGCACTGAAGAAAGTTTACCCTACAATTTGCAAATTCTATTTTCTTTATCTCCCACCCCAATCTGCATAAGGAAAGTTCGAATCAAATTCTGACAGAATTTAAGTAGCAGTTTTCTCTTCTGAGATCTAGGTGGCACAAAAATAATTCCTTCTCCATTTACTGATCCCTTCTTATGGGATCATGGTAAAACATGATTTAATAAAACTAAAATCTGAAAAATAATGTACGGTAAGCCCTGTTTACAACCTTCACTTTGTCCTTTCACCTACATATCACCTATTATGACAGACCTTTTCACTAAATGTAAGACAGATGGCCCTACAGTGACAGAGAATGCAATGTGATGAAAGAAAGTGTTTATGCTAGAAATAAAGGTTTAATGCTTTGGGGCTTGCTTCTATTACTTGTAGGAAACTGTGTCGCAACACCTAATATTTTTTGTGATTGTGCACTGAGTCACAATTCACATTTCTACCCTGTTCTCTGCTGCCTCTAACACTCCCCTCAGGAATAAAAAGAAAATGCATTGATTTAGGGCTAGTTAAGTGAGTTTCTCCTTCCAGATGTAGGAAGCATAATGCTGTACTGTATTTCATTCCAGACACCTAATTATTATTGATCACTTTATGATAGAAGTGTACTGCCTAAAGCATCGGTGAATGGAAATCTGAAATCCTGCCCAGAACAGCTTAATACCCCAGCTCCCACCTGTTACCTGACAGATAATAGGGCCCTTGTTCAAAGTGTTTTTGTGGTGCCAAGTTAATGGAAATAATCTTGTGGCTTCACTGTTTGCTTTTCTTCTCATGGTCAGATCAACCCCCCTGCAAGGAAGTCTTTAGAAGGCACTGTTAAGATATTTATGCTTTAAGATCTTACTTCTCTGACACTGTTGAGACAAAGACAGCAGCCTTAGATGGAGGGTTTTTGTTTGTTCTTATTATTGACAGAACGACAGCCAGCTAATAATTTCGAACAAAAATTTTAGAAACTGTAACTACGCCGAATTATGTCAGATGTCCACACAGATGAATGTGTTGCTGAAAAGGACATTTCTCGTGAATACTCGATTTCTCCCTTCTGCTCCCACAGTGACACTTAAACTATGCCTTTCAAGAGCTAGGAATATGCCTCATATTTGTCCAGCCTGTCTATAAATAAACAACCATGTGTACATAAGCTATAGTGTACATACAGAACTAAGGATACACTTTTTGCTATTTCCTGGGCAGAATTTTACAGCTTATGAACTGGGATAATTTCTTCAGTCATTGTATTAAGTGTGGCAGTAAGGTAACTGTCACTGAATGAGGCTTCGCGGATGGAGAGAAAGGGCATTGTCACACACATAAAACTCAATGATTGTTTCTATGACCACTCTCCACTTCAGGGAACAGTGTCACTGGCCAGAGAAAATGGAGTCACACACAAATTTCTCATTTCAGTCTTTCTTTTTTATGTATACAGCTATACCTCAGTTTATTGCACTTCACAGGTGTTGCTTTTTTAAAAAATTAAAGGCAAGGTCCTGCACCAGCAGAGATGATGATTCACTTACTGCACTAATTGCTTTATTAGGGTGGTATGGAACCAAACCCTGATATTGCTGAGGGGTGCCTGTATATGGTAAGTGATGGTTGTGTTTAGGAAGGTGAATATCAGCTCAGTTACTTCTCATCAGTCATTTCAGGTGAAGGAAATGCTACAGGAAAGAAATGTGCAAGACTTGCTATGCATTTCACTGCCTGTGTTTGAAATATTGAGCTACATAAAGACTTTTACACCAAAGCAGAACAGAAATGCTCACAGAGAAGAAATGCATAACCATTGCATGTAGTTAAATAACAAAAACTTCCAAATCTAAGTACTGTCCAAAGTCTGAGTAATTTAGAAATGTCCCTTCCTATTTTGCACATCAAACACATTTTTTTTCATTTCTGTCTCAATCTTCTTCTCTTATGTGAGAAGATGCTTCACCCAGAAATGGACTGGGTTTGTCTGTACTTCATCTAAGCATTCACCAGCTAATCGTAAAAATAATATGGTCAAATATCCACTATCCTCAAATATGAGAAGTGAATTATTAACCTACAGTGGGTGGGGTGGGGGAAATCAACCTTTAGTACCAGGATCCTATCCCTGAAAAATACCTGAGAATATCTGAATAGCTAGTTTGTGAATCAAACATTTACCCTAACAGTAATTGGAAAAACTGAAAAACATAACCACTGTGAAGAAGAAAGAAGAAATCTCATAACTAGGCAATAAAGAAATAAGATCTAGTCTTAGCTGGGTAGCTCAGTTGGCTGAAGCGTCACCCTGTACACCAAAGGCTGTGGGTTCGATTCCCAGCCAGAGCACATAATTAAGTTGTGCGCAAACACCCTTAGGGGTGCCTACAGGAGGCAACTGATTATTTCTCTCACATCAATGTTTCTTTTTCTCCCTCTCTCTCCTTTCCTCTCTCTAAAATCAATAGACATATCCTCAGTTGAGCATAAAAAAAAGGAAGAAAGAAGCCAGGTCTGGAAGCACAATGTTACTCAGAGCTTTGCTTGAGGCACTGCTTGTTCTTACAGAAAGCCATCAGACCTCCCAGTTATGACAGAGCGGGGAGATGTGACAAGCAGCACACGGCTCCCTTGAATGAATTCTCAGCCTTCTCCTTTCATCTTTTGTAATCGCAACTTTTGAGTTCTGTTTCTGATGGGTATTTTTGCACTTCTTTTGAAGTCACTGTAGCATGCATAGCGGAAGCTGACAAATGTACAATCCTTAATTCACAAATAAAAACAGCAGAATTCAATTTCTTTCATTTGCTTGAGACCGATTCTTTACGATACTGTGAATGGAACTTTGTTCTACAATATTGTCCAGCAGTTTCTCAATCCGAGAAGGTGACTCCTAGTGATGGGTTCATTCGGGCCAAGGCAGCAGTTTAGAATTCAAATTCTGATTGTTAGTGACATCACGACTTGGGTGAGTGAGAAGATGCAGCGTTCAATGGCAACTGTGCTGATGGGAATCCAGCTGATCTCAAAGTGTTCAAGGGCAAATCTGAGCCGTCAACCCATTTTCTTTATTCCTGGCAAACCCATAAAAGGGACCACGCTGGCCTCATCATCAGGCTAATAGAAAATCTTGCCCGAAGTTATACTAACACAGCATTATAGGAATAAGTGAAGAAAATACGTCAATCAGCTTGATTTAATTTGTTCCTTATTAAAACATCCTGTCACCTGATAGTTATTTCTAAATGTACAGTTTAGTAGTGTTAAGTATAGTCACATTGTCGTGTGACCAATACCCAGAACTTTTCATTGCAAAACTGAAACTCTGTTCCCATTAACTGACTCGGCATTCCTCTCTCCCTCAGCCCCTGGCAAACACCATTAGACTTCCTGTCTCTATGAATTTGACTACTCTGGGTATCTTACATAAGTGGGGTCATAGAGCACTTGTCTCTTTTGTGATTGGTTTATTTCACTGAGCATATGTCATGAAGGTTCATCCATTTGTAGCATGTGACAGAAACTCCTTCCTTTTTAGGGCTGAGTAGAATTCCATTGCAGGGACAGACCTCATTTTGTTTATCTGTTGATGGACCCGTGGGTTGCTTCCACCTCTTGGCTATTCATGAATAATGCTGCTACAGACACGGGAGTATCTCTTTGAGATCCCACTTCCGTTCTTTTTGTTATATCCCAAGTGGAATTTCTGGATAATATGGTAATTTTACTTTTAATTTTTTGTGGAATGGCCATACTGTTTTCCATAGTGGCTGCACCATTTTACATTCCCACCAGCAATGCACAAGGGCTCCAATTTTCCCACATCCTTGCCAATGTTTGTTATTTTCGGAGTTGTTTCTATGATAGTCATTCTAATGGGTATGAGGTTATGAGCTCAGTTTTAAGATGTCAAAACTCAGGGAAAGGAAGATTATGAGAATCTAGAGCTATACTATGTGGCTGTGAGCTTAAATGCTTTTAAAAGTTGCCAATTGTTCACCTCAGGTCACGGAAATAATACCACAAACTAAAGGCCTCTGTGGGATTATAAAAGTGATTTCTTTATACAGGAAAAGTCAGAATGGATTTTATGAAAAGGGATGAATAAGTGGAAAGGTTATATATTTTAAAAAAAAGAAGGTTTTATTGTAGTTATTTTTATTTTACTTTCAAAGTAGACATAAGCTTAGTATTTTAATTTCTTCATAATTAAAGCAGAGCAGTAGTTTCACGGCAAATATTTGCATCTCCCTACATTGTGTGTGATGGAGGTCTTTAACTGTAAGACAAAGTTTCTGGTGTATCGGGAAACCTGGCCACCAGGTGTGCACTTGGTTTTTTTCTTGGAAGCTTCACTGCAGGCTTCACACAATGCTGTCTTATTCACGTGGATTTGCTCAAATGAAAAATTTTAGTGGGGGATACAACTGAGTCTAAAAGTATCAGCATGAATTCTATAAGCCTTCTAGCTCCACACTGCAAATAGATAGCAAGAATATTTGGAATATTTATATGAAAAAAAGTAGTTTGTGAATATATAGAGCAAGTGTTGGCAAACTTTTTCTGGAAAGGGCTATAGAGCCACAGTCTCTGTAGAAACTACTCGACTCTGCCATAGCAGCTATACATAGCATGCAAATAAATAAGCATGACTATGTTCTAATAAAACTTTATTTACAAAACACACTGGAAGTTGGATTTGGCTGATGGGTCATAGTTTGCTAACCTCTGCTGTATAAGACTCAAGGGAAAGAACTTCAAAAATTAGCATTTTCTCATAAGTTGAAGGAGGAGGAACAAATCTTCAAGCTCTGTGCCACCACCCCCCCAAAAAAAAATATACCCTCTTGATAGATTTCTTTCAACACCAAAAATCAAACTGTGGCTTTCATGTAAACAAATGCATTTCCTAGCTCCATGTCATGTTCCTGCTGTATATCCTTGATCTAAAAAAGCTTACAATAAGTGAAAATCAGCATAACCCTGGATGTGGAACATTGCAATACTAACTTCCTCAAAAGCCAATGTTTGACTTTACAAAGCAGAAAATCTTGGGTAGGAATCACACCCTTCACCACAAATCACTTTACAAGTTCTCATTGTCAGTGTAAGGAGAGGACAGTGCCCTCATTAATCAGGCTCCCGGGTCACCACCAGAAGCATATGCTTCTTTCTCAGAGGTGGCTGGGCCTATGCCCCTCTGACATCCACGTCATCCTTGGGGCTTCTCCCAGAGTGGCGACAGAGACTCTCTCCTTGACCAAGCTCTAGTCAGGCTCCTCAGGCCCTCTTCTTGACTAGGCCTCAAACTCAGACCTCTAAGAACTCAGTTTCAACACGGGTGATGGTGTCAGCCCCACGCTAGAAGACCCGAAGAAACACTAGCATGCTTTACAGCAGCTCGAGGCTGCGTCCCCCAGAGGATGACTCTACCCCACAGTGATCCCTGCATGGAAATTTCGATGCTGCCGAAAGCACTTAGGTTTGTTCCAGTCAGCACCTGGCATGGTCCCAAGCTCCCCTTTCTGAAAGCATTTAGTTTCAAAAACTTGCAATAGTAAATCCTTTCTCTGTCTCTCCAAGGTGTGTATGTTACTACAGCCCAGGAGTGTCTTTCTCAAAGACTTGGAGGCCATTCCTTGAAATGGAATTATCAGGGAAGAGGCGGCCCTCTGTCTCCAGCCTTTGGGGGAGGGCAGAAGCCTCATTCAACAGGAGCCAGTTAAAAGACACAGACAGCTGAATCATATGCCTTAATGTTCTTTAGTTCTTCCCCTGCGGCACACTCCAGAGTTTAAATGGCCTCCTGCCTCTTGTTTCCATGGAGTTGAGCTCAGGTTACACTGGGGTCTTTCCTGCACCGCAATAGTGAAGAATTGAACTATTGGTGTTGCTGCCTTAGCTAGTGTCCAGCTTTGTTTCCCTTTGACAGTGGTTACTGCCCCACACAGCCTTCAAGGGACACTGCTTCGTCTTTAATGCTTGGGCCCCAAGACATACAAAACTTTCTCCTAATTTCTTTAGCCTGTTTTAAGACACTTCGCCCCTTCTAATCCCAGGAGGCCCAGGCAAACCTCCTGACTAGTGCTTCACAGGCAGTCTTCTCCCACCACCTGGCGCCTCAGCGCTCCAGTTCAGGTTTCTGGAGAGAGGGCCTCTTTGTCTCGGCAAAGGGCACCGGCAACGCACTCACTCATTCCCATTCCCGATCCCCAAGAGCAAGGGTCACCTGTGCAGTAGGACTACCTGTAAATACGATACAAGTACTAAGGATTCACACTGTAGGGATTACCAAATACAGAACCCCGAGTGCTGTTTCTAGTTTGGACAAGAGAGGGTGGAAAAAGATATCTGGATTGACTTACTCCAAATAATTGAAACAAAAAACAATGAGGCAACTTTCAAAAGTACTTTCAAAAGTACTTTTATGTAGAATCTGAGTAAGAATGGCCTGTGAATTGATTCAATAATTTATTCATTCACCAAATACTAAGAATCTTCAGAGCTGAAACACTGAGCTACCTTTAGGCAGAAGGCACATTCCATTAACTTGATTCCTGTGTATACCTTGACGAAGTACTTTTTATCTTCTGAATTTACTAAATAAAAAGATAAACAGAACTGCCCTGGCTGGGTGGTTTGGCTGGTTCGAGTGTCATCCCCTGTACCACAATGTTGTAGGTTTGATCCCCTATCAGGGCACACACCTAGGTGGCAGGTTCAAGCCCCAGCAACGATTGATGATTCTCTCTTACATCAATGTTTCTCTCTCTCTCTCTCAAGTCAATAAAAACAAACCCTCAGGTGAGGATTAAAAAAAAGACAAACAGAACTGAATACCACCAAACAAACAAACAAACAAACAAAACCCCAAAACAAACAAAAAAAAACGTCATGTTTCCAGGCTGAAGCTTGTGCACCAGGGCACACAGATTGTTTGCTGATGAACTCCGCAGCCTTAACTAATTTTCCCCTCGTGGTTCTCAAAGATAGTCAGTTATCCCTCCATAATGAAATCGTCAGGGACATCGCTATACCATCGATCACAATGTCATGAACAGACACTTGCTAAGTATTTCCTCTGTGCAGGACGTAGAGGATGGTAGGAAGCCTTGATATCTGCAGAATGTGCTGTCTGCAGGTATTTGGAGAAGGCTGATTAGCTAAGGGGCAAGACATGGGGAGAGAGAAGGGGCTGCTGGTGGTTTGGGGGAAGGAGGGGTCACCTGGCAGGTGCAGCCAGATGGGACTTGGACTGGGATTGGAAGGGAAGGTGGAGGCCAGCTCTGTGATAACCTGAGCCAGGAAGTTTCACTGGTTTATCAAAACTAGAACGAAGGCCTCTGCTGGTTCTCCCACCGAGTTACTGCAACCCCTCCTGAGTTACTACTTCTGAAAGGTTCTTTTGAGAGGGTTAGTCCATGAAGCTGTAGTTTAATAGATGAAATTGATGCCTGGGATGTGAGTCAATCTTCAAAGTTTCTTGTCTCTTTCAGTCATGTGGTACGTGGCTACCTGAATTTCTGTTCCTGAAGAGGGGTCTAGTGCACTATTTTACTTACAATGGTTCTTGGAAAGGATTTGGAAGAAAGTAGATTAGGAAATATTATGTAGATCAAATTTTGAATGACATCTGAGTTTAGCTTCTTTTTCTAAACTTCTGGCTTTGCAAAAGGTCCTTTCTACAGTATTGAACGTGAGAGGATTTTATGTTTGTGTTTGAGGTTTAGAGAAATCACTGAAACAAATCCTTAAAAAAATAGTTAACTGGTCTACTGAATAGGCCTAACAGGCTGAGAAAGCTTTTTAAAATACTTAAATTATATTTTAAAAGCAGAATGCCATGTTAAAATTAAATGAAGGTAAAATTTCTCAAAACTTTGGGTAGGCTTTTGAAACAGGGACATAGTAACTGAAGAAATTGAAAAATAAAGCTAACTCTTGACTTACTGTGTGTTATAGGAATCAAGTGATGTATCTACATCTCTTGTAACTAAAATTAGTTTTAGAGAAGTATCAGGGAGGTGGTGGCTGGGTAGCTCAGATGGTTAGCGTCGTCCTGGTGTGCCATGGTTGTGGCTTTGATACCTGGTCAGGGCACATAGTGGAATCAACCAGTGAATGCATAAACGGGTGGAACAACAAACCAATGTCTGTCTCTCTCAAATCAACAGGAATAAAAAAATTTAAAAAAAAAGAGAAATACCGGGGACAGATCTCACCAGATGTGCTCCATCTCAGTGGAACCCTCACCCCACCCAAAGGTGGGTTCTCCCTGGCTCCAAGCCCTGAGCTTGCAGGGCAGGAAGGACAAGCAGATCTCAGTCATCTGCTCTGCTGCAAGTCAGTGTCCTGAATATCTTATTTGTGGATTTCATTCATTCTTTCTTACAACAGCTATCTGTTTTTTTTTTCTTTTTTTTTTAGCACACCCTATGTCCTCGGCACGGGAGATAGAACAGTGAATAAGACAACTAATCTGGTATTAAAATAGGGGCTGGGCCTGCTCCGCTCCAGTATTCCGATTCAGGAGCCCTAATTTCCATAGCCGAGTCCTCTTCTCAGTTTCTTCCTTGAACTCTCTATTCTTAGGGACTACAGTCCTGTTTCCCACACTTTTGCTAGGGTTTTTTTGGGGGGTTTGCTTGGTTTTTATTCTAAGGATTTTTGTTAGGGAAGGCAGTCAATCACCTGAATCTTCAGACCTGGGTCTGAGTTTCTGCCGCGTCCCTTCCTGACTCTGATTACTCTCCCACCTAAAGGTATTCGGTCCCATTACTTTTTCATTCTTCTAGTGATGCAAGCACCTCATTCCCTATATTAAATCCTTTTCTGCACCGATTTTGAGTAAAACCCCAACCCAGATGGGGTGGCTGGGAAGGAGTCTGCTTTGGGTGGAGGTGGGATAAAGGAGGTAGTATTATTTTTTGAATGAGCTGGGCTATCCAAATGAAAATGCCTCATGGTCAAATGAATATACATAACTGAAGAACTGACAAGAAACCAGAAGCAAAGAGGCAACCAAGCAGAGCTGAGTATAAAACCAAAGGAGGAAATGGGCTTCCCAGGGAAATGAAATCAGAAGAGAAACGACGGAAGGGAAATCTCTGAGTGTCAGAGACTCCGGCAGTGATGAGGGCGGAAGTTAGCGGGCAAGAACACAGCCCACGGAAAGTGGTCTTTACCAGATTCTAGGCATTTTGCATATTATATGTAAGAAGTACTTCTACCTTATGTCACACAAGTGTTCTGTAACTTTTTTGAACAATACCTTTCATGGGATTTACTATGTTATTCATATTCAAAGTATAATTTTTAGCTCTTTAAATGTTCATTGTAAAGTTACTGTCATGCTGCACTTTGCAGAGCTGAGGAAAGGGATTTTAATTTTCCAAATAAGGAAATTACACATTCAAAATTTATATGAATATTTCATTTATGGAAATTGCCTACAATTGACTTCTTCAGATGTAGAGGAAACCCAGACCTTTATTCTCCTCTCGAGACCCCAAAGACAAAAAACAAATTTACAGAGGGAAAGAAGGTGAAAGAACATCCAAATTTCAGCTTAGAAATTTGAGGTGTCCATTTTCTAGGAATGGCTTCACTTAAAGCACGCTACTTTTTTCTTTTGGAATACACCTAAAAGGTTATTTCAAAACGCACCTGTCTAAAACCACAGGTTGGGTTAATTTCCTAATGAGGTCATTAAACTATTTTCAGGCCTCATATTGTTGGTTTATGAATAAGTGCAGTTAAAATTTTAATTTGCCTCAATGGAATTGCAAAATTTATATTGGCTCATGGTTGCTTAGGAAAAATATGCAAAAAAAGAAAAAGTCCTTCGGACTGTGAGTTGAAGCTAATGGAAGAAAAACTCTTCCATATTGTGTCAATTTTTCCCCAACTCAAAAGAAAAAAACCCGATGGAACATCAGGTGAATCAATTAAATTAGAGTATGATTCTTCAGCTCATTTAATACTTTTTCTTTATACTAATGCATTTAAAATTAGGGGAATTTCACCTTTCTTAATGATTTGAAATAGATCCAAAGTTTTTTCTTCCTCTATATGAATCCAGCAATTACTTTAAAATACTTTCCAGAGTTTGAAGTCTTCGCAGCATCCATTTATCTAAATCACAGTCAAATTTCCAGCCAGCAAGAAGCCAAAAAAGCACCAGAGACAGCAGAACGGATGGCACAGATCCATGCGCTGCATCTCACATAGTGAGAGCTCCCCGGGCTCCCTCTCCTAGCTGGTTTACGTTAATTTTAGTTACAATTTAAATGGGCTTGGTAGTCTTGTTTCCAAGCCCATACCAGATTAGAAACATAATTTACAAAGCAAGAGGCAGGCTGATAGGAGAGGGAGCCCCTGAGAGAAAAGGAGATGGGGGAGGAGGTTTTAAACTAAAAAAACTTAACAGTCACACACTTTTTATTAGCCCCTGTGAGCATCGTTATTCAAAGCATAGCATAGTAAGACATGCTTTAATAAGAACCCTAAAGCATCAAGAAAATATAAAATTAGGTCTACTGTACTCTAAGGAGAAATAGGAAAGTACACATTTTAAAGAGACTTCTATTGAAGATTGATTTAAAACGTTCTTTAAGGCATTAAAGAGAGATAATATTTTGGTAAAATTACTCCTACGGAACACCTAATTTCTAATGCCTAATGAAGCATTATATCTCCATAAGGGTGTACACTGACGTAAGTCACAGGGAGACATGTTTAGCTACAGAGCTGTATAACACGGTGTGCCTGTGCCCGATTAAAAACATCAATCAAAGAAATGTACAGTTTAGTAAAGGTATGTTGATGTTTCCATTTTCTGAGCATTTCAACAATTTTTATCACGTATTTTCTGAAGTTCAGGATGATGACTTTCAAAGTGATGAAACCAGAACACAGTTCTAATTCCCTCGGTTTGATGGGCAACATTACGCCCATCAAACTGAGTTCATTTAAATCTAGGTTCCTGAAGGCTGGCAGCGGTTAAAATTTCTGGTAGCTGTTACTACAGCTATCTGTCAGAGAGAGTCAGAAGATACCTTGGGAAAGCCACTGGGCTCTTACTCCTCAGTAATATCCTTAGTTAAACATGAAAGAATGTACATATGACTCCCAATAAGCCATAATTTGTGTAAACTGTTCAACACAGAAACGGGGCACAGAACATTAATATACCACGGCAATCAAGCACACGGAATTGGGTCTACACAATACAGTACATCGGCGATACACACGTGTTCATGACATCTTATACATAAGTCACTTTAATTCTTTCTTTAAGTTATAAATATAGCACACATGTCTTCATATTACATGGATATACGGTAAATATCAAAGTGATGTAAAATTGAACGTTTTGCAAATAGATGAGAAGTCGGGATTTTTTATTCCAACCTCCTAAGAGGCAGAGGCTGAGAGAGGCTCCAAGGATTCCTGTGCTCGAGGCTCACCCTCAGCAACCAGGGCCAAACTAAATTCCAGGACACTGTCAACTAACCAAGAATCGATCCCGGAAAGGCCAGACGCAAACTAGTGTGCCAGACACAAAACTCTTACTCTGCATGTTCACTCTTCAAGTCTTCTTATTCCCTCGAAATAAAATGACAGGTATTTCAGATAGGCCTTACACTGAGAAGTCAGGTGGGAGACATGGAGAAGGAAGAAGGAACTTTCCAATGGTTAAGGGTTACAATTTCTCCAGGTAGTCAATATCTGCCAAAATTGAAAGAACTCCCAGTCAGATGATTTACTTTTACAGCCAGCCTTCATAGCAAGATTCTTTAAAAACTGTGTTGATTATTTGTATTTCTAGAACCCTTTAAAAACTCATTATTTTCTGTCCCCACTACAGCACCTACTACACACAGGAATGGCAAATAATATGGAGGCCTGTCACTCATGAATCAAATGGGCATCTAGAAAAATGGGTTGGTGCTTATGGTGAAGTTTTGACATTTGGTTAGGAGCCCAGATTTTGAAGTCCAACAGATGTGAGCTCAAATTCCATTTCCCACCATTTACTGGCTGTGTGACCCTGGACAAGTTACCGAGCTTCTCTGAGCCTTGGCTTCCTTGTTTGTAGATCAGAGATAACGTTTGCCACACAAGATGGCTTGGACGTTGAATGAGCACAGATAGGTACTCCATACATGGTGGACATTCTGCTTGGATAGTGTGGGTGGTGACACTTGGAGGTTCTAGGGCGAAGCAGCTTATTCAAGGCCATTCCCATCTTGAGCGGGAGGGCCTCAGTCTCTTGTTGAAAACCAATCACCAATGCTCCTAAAATAAAGGTCTATCCAGCATTTAGCAAGCTTCCAATAGCAAGCAGTATTTTATGGGCATTTGTGGTTATTTTCTTTCTTGAACACCAGAAGAGTTAAGTAGCTAAATCCCTTCCCCTTCATTCTCTCCATCTCGCTTTTTCCCTTTCCCCCAAAACATCTGTTTCGTACTCACTAGGCTCCAGATACATTGATGTTTACTGATACTTAAATGTAAAAGCAATAATGTATCCTTACAAATTAGTAGATTAAGATAATTTCTAATTCACACACACACACATACACACACACACATACACACAACTAGTTCTATTATATAATTTAAACTATTCTTCTGCCGTTTGTCTTCTTGCATGGTGTATTTGGTGGCCTGCATCTCCAGGAGGAAATCTGATTTAAATGAGAGATGTGTTAAAATATCATTAAACTCTTAATACTAAATAATGGGGCTCAGATGTACCACCTGGATGTCTTCCGCATGGAAATATCTTCACACAAAAGGCATTTGTTTAACCTGGACTACATTCAATACGATGTTTTTTAAAACACAGGAACTACGCCTCTGAATATTGGGAATTTCTCACTTAAATCCTTTATGCATCTTTAGGAATGATATATTTCTTATTCTGTTGGAAGGAGATAGAAGATGAAGGCTTAGCAGTAGCAATCATAACTTATTTTTCACTGGACTTCTTCCATCGAAGGTAACATTACCAGTGACTGAAAGGCAAATTAGAATAATCTCAAAAAACTGTTGGCCTTGAGACTAAGCTTAAATCAGTTAATAAAAAATGTGTGATAGAATGATTTTCACTGGGGTTACCAGTTACAATCTAAGAATACAAAGAAACATTAAAGCAGAGCAAGCACAAAAAATCTTCAAGAACATTTGTCCTACGAATACCTAAAACTACAACTGTAGCAGAGAGTAATTACAGTCAGTCCTCACTGTGCGGGAGCTGTGATCTGCAGTCTTGGTGTGAGCCCTGCCTCTGTTAGTGCCAGACCCATGCTCCGAGGGGCAACGTGGGCTGAGGCTCCGGAGCCTCCAGTCACAGGGTTTTTGTCAGCTGAGCAACACACTTTGCATTATATGTGTTTTTGTCTTTCTCAGCTTCACTGGGGCAGGACTGACAAATAAAATGGTAGGATTGACAGTGCACAGTGTGATGATTTGATACACATATGCACAGTGAAAGGATTCCCCTGACAAGTTAACACAACCATGACCTCACATATTTATTTAATATACAGGGTCCGGCAGAAGTAATGCCTGCTTCAGTGTGGTTGGCTGGTGTATGGGTGTAATAATTATTACACCCATAATCATAATATGGGTGTAATAATTGACAGTTACAATTCGAATATTTCACCTAAAATGTCATATGTTGTGCTTGAGTGTAATATTGTTATGTTACAGAATTACACACTTATGATTTTGAAATAAAAGATATGGTAATAAAGAGGGGCATTATTTGTGCTGGACCTTGTATGCTGACTCATTAATCTTGAACTTGAGGTCAACAGCACTGAAACTTGCGCCTGAATGAAGCTTATTGAACACATATATTTCCTTCACGGGCACGTCATAGCCTCCCTGCACTTAGGAACACTAAATAACATGTCAGCACTATGGCCCCCAACTAAACAGAGAAACTTCCAACAGAAAACACTACAATATAAAAACAGGGGATTTCCGGCCTAGGTAGACACAGTGTGCCTCCTTGCACAGCCAAAAGGACAGCAACAAATTTAAAAACAAAAACTAACCAGAACTGCCAGAAAATCAAACTGTATGGAAGTCCAACAACCAAGGAGTTAAAGAAGAAACATTCATCCACACTGGTAGGAAGGGCGGAGATGCGCAGCTGGGTGGAGAGGACTCGCGGCAAGGTGGCGGCTGGCAGCGTGGGTGAGTGGTGGCTGGCAGAGTGGGCGGTCCCACATTTGCCTGCTTATAAACTGGGAGGAACAACTGGGGAGCAAGACAGACCACTGGACCTAGAGTTCCAGCGTGGGAAAATAAAGCCTCAAAATCTCTGACTGAAAAAACCTGTGAGGGTTGTGGCATCAGGAGAAACTCCCAGTCTCACAGCTGAGTCCATTAGAGGGGCCCACAGGGTCCTAGAATGTACGTACACAAGCCCACCCACCCAGGAATCAGCACCAAGAATCAGCACCCCCTCTACCCACAATTTGTTTGTGCGTAGAGGGGGAAGTGACCGAAAGCCAGCAGAGACTGGAGCAAGTGGCACTGTCCCCTCCCCCACATACAACGTCACAACCAGTGATGTGGTTGCCCCACCCTGGCGAATACCTAAGGCTCCTCCCGTTACTATGTAGCAGGTGCACC
>PVKM010011518.1:0-33093 GCA_004027735.1 Carollia perspicillata
GTGGTTGTTAATAACTGTGAGTTTGCTGTCCTTTCACTGTTCATATTTTTTATCTTCTTTTTCTAAGATAAATTTCTTTAACATTTCATATAATAAGGGCTTGGTGATGATGAACTCCTTTAAACTTGACCTTATCTGAGAAGCACTTTATCTGCCCTTCCATTCTAAATGAAAGCTTTGCTGGATAGAGCAATCTTGGATGTAGGTCCTTGCCTTTCATGACTTGGAATACTTCTTTCCAGCCCCTTCTTGCCTGCAAGGTCTCTTTTGAGAAATCAGCTGACAGTCTGATGGGAACTCCTTTGTAGGTGACTGTATCCTTTTCTCTTGCTGCTTCTAGGATTCTCTTCTTAATTTTAATCTTGGGTAATGTAATTATGAGGTACCTTGGTGTGCTCCTCCTTGGGCCCACCTTCTTTGGGACTCTGAGCTTCCTGGACTTCCTGGAAGTCTATTTCCTTTGCCAGATTGGGGAAGTTCTCCTTTATTATTTGTTCAAATAAGTTTTCCACTTGTTGTTCTTCCTCTTCCCCTTCTGGTACCTCTATAATTCGGATGTTGGAACATTTAAAGATGTCCTGTGGATGGGTGGGCTGGGGTGGGAGTAAAAGATGGAAAACTGTACTTGAACAATTAAAATAAAAAATTATTTTTAAAAAATTTTAAAAAGATGTCCTGGAGGTTCCTAAGCCTCTCTTCATTTTTCTGAATTCTTGTTTCTTCATTCTTTTCTGTTGGGTTGTTTCTTTCTTCCTTCTGGTCCACTCCATTGATCTGAGTCCCAGTTTTCTTCCCATCACTATTGGTTCCCTGTGCATTTGCCTTCATTTCACTTAGTGTAGCCTTCATTTTTTCATCTAATTTGCGACCAAAATCAACCAGTTCTGTGAGCATCGTGATCACCAGTGCTTTGAACTGTGCATCTGATAGGTTGGCTATCTCTTGGTTGCTTAAAAGTATTGGCTCTGGGGCTTTGATTTGTTCTTCCGTTTGAGCCATAATTTTTTGGTCTGGTCGTGCCTGTTATGTTTGGAGGGCAGAGCCTTAGGTGTTCACCAGGGCAGGGCAACCTAGTTGCCGGGTTGTGATGCTGTATGTGGGGGCGGGGTCAGAGAGGGAATAATGGCATTTGCCCCGCTGTCTCTCAGATTTCAGTCCCCTCTGCCACTTCCCACAAGCAAACTGGGCCCTTCTGGTGCTGGTTCCCTGGGTGGGTGGGCTTGTGTACATTCTAGGACCTTGTGGGTCTCTCCAGCAAACTCTCCTGTGAGGCTAGGGGTCTCTCCCAGCACCTCAACCCCCACAAGTGTTTTCAATCAGTGCTTTTAGGCTTTATTTTCCAGTGCTGGGGCCTTGGGTTGCATGGTCTGTCTCGCTGCCCATTTTTGCCTGGTTTATCTGTGCAAAAATGTGTGTCTGCTGTCAGCCAGCCACCTTGCATGCCCCACTGTGTCTTTTTGTTTTTTCCCTGAATCCAGGTCTGCCAACCACTGCTTTTTCCTGCTGCAACCCCCTCTCCGCTGGCCACCAACTCCACCCCTCTTACCAGTCTGGATGAATGGTTCATTGTCGAACTTCTGTACAGTGCAATTTTCTGTCTGTTCTGGTTGTGTTTTTGTTTCTAAATCTTTGTTGTCCTTAAATTTGGTTGTGCGAGGAGGCACAGTATTTCCACCTATGCCTCCATCTTGGCCGGAAGTCCATCAAAGATATTCTTGACAAGGATTCTGGGAAGCTGAAAGTGCCTGAGAGAACAGGCAAAGTCATTCCTGTTCCGCAAGCCAAAACAAGGACTAATGTTCCAACATTTCCACAATTACATCTAGAATAAAAGAAGCATATTTATGTCAGGAGTGCCTTTATTCATATAAAAGACTCAGTGGACTCTAACCAAGGTGCCTTGGTGGGGCTGTGTTCCTTGATGGATCAAGTTCATCATATGCAGAACCATTTGCATCCTTTGTACCTCACCATTCAAAACAATGCCTGGGCCCTGGCTGGTGTAGCTCAATGGACTGAGCACAAGCCTGTGAACCAAAGGGCCACTTCAATTCCCAGTCAGGGCACATGCCTGGGTTGCGGGCCAGGTCCCCAAGTAGCGGGTGTGTGAGAGGCAACCATTTGATGTATCTCTCACACATTGACGTTTCTCCTCTTCTCTTTCTCCCTCCCTTCTCCTGTCTCTAAAAAAATAAATATCTTTTAAAGAAAGATCCCATTAAAAAACATAAACCTCTTCTTTTTGTACCTACTATCTGCCTTTATTTTTTGACTTTTACTTCATTCTTCATCCAACTTACTTTGCACAATAGTGTTCGCGAATCTTATACATCTTAACTTTGACAGAAGACTGTTGACTAACCCATGTTGATTTGCGGTCTTGTAACTGTCTTTTCTGCCTTTCTTCAAGGATTTTCCTTTTTCCCCAGTGACCACTGTGCTCCCTAGAGTTTGCCCAGCATATTCCTGTTAGACGTGGATACGCCTCTCAAGAAGGCTCCCTACTCTCTGTACTGAATGGCTTCTCATCTAGGCCCTGGACTCAGGACCAGCTAGAAAGCCAGTGCTGTTAACGTGTCAGGGGGTCTTCAGTTTTATGTGCTGAGCCCCAACTTTAAGTATGAGGTCATATGTTAGTGGGCCTCCATCCTCGGGGAGAAACTTTGAAGAGGCACTCTTTTGTCTACATTATCACTCAGCAAAAGGTGCTTTAGACCCTGGATGTTATCATCTACGCCTTATGTCAGACCTCTGAAATTCACATGATGTTTGGTGAGATGTTGCGTATTTCTGTAGAGGGTCGAATTAGAGATCTTAAAAGTGATTTCCAGAGGAGGCCCATACTGAAAAGCTAGTGGCCAAGGGGACAGGATTAGAAGGAGAAAAGGATGCCTATCTCCACAGAAACACTCCACAGTGTTCCCCCAGTGAGTTTCACAATTCTGCTAACGTGGGTCTAATATAGTTGTGGTTAAGCCTGTGCACAAAAGCATTGCCTGCTTAGGGTGTGGTGTTCTAACCTAAGTTGACAGACTCTGTGCAACCATCTTAATGGATGTCTGAGGAGTTGGCTATTCTTTCTTTACAGACCACTGTAGACATCCTTTGGGAGACTTTGCAGTCCAGCACTCATGCTGTTGTCATTCACCTCCAGAAAAGGTTGTACGTAGTTGCTGAAGCGCGGCCTGTGATAATGGGCTAGCTGCCTCTGTCTGTTTTTTTTTTTGTTTGTTTGTTTGTTTCATCAGCCCCATCTTTGTGTGTGAATAACCCGTCTTAAACATCCTTTCCCTGTGTTAGAAACTGACAGGAAAAACTTAGTCATTCAAGCCACCAATACATTTAGATGAATGCCCCTAAGTATTTACTGTTTTTATCCAGTTAAGGAGTCTCTATTCCTTGGACATTTAGTTTAATTCTGAGACGAAAATACAAAAAATAAAAATTCCGTTCAGAGGGTCAAATCTACTTTTTCAGTTGTCAGTACACTAGTCAGTTCTCCATGTTTCCCTAAATTAGCTTGACAGAGTGAGACCAGCAAATGTCTACTGTTACTGGACAGGGGCCTGGACCTCAGTGGGTCTGCCGAGGGCCAGCCACAGTGTGTGGGTTCTAGATTTCATGTAGGAAAGATTTCACAACGTGAGTCCAGGTGACTATGAGGGTACATTTATTAAAGTGCGGGACAGTAAAACAAGGAAGGGCTTAGCATAGAGGAAGCAACAGGAGAACCTAGGCTGGGCTGCCTTAGCTCCCTGGGAAGCCAGAGAAAAGGGGACTTTGGGGACAGGTTCAAGAAGTTAACTTGGGACAAGCTCCCAACTGCCCATTGCCTTAGAGTTTAGGAGACATGTGCCTGTGAAGAAAGTGGAGGAAGAAGAAGAGAATGGCGTGGGCTGCTCCACAGAGGGAGAGCATGCCTGCAGGCTGAGCTGGGTTCTTTGTCTTGAGGCTTTCTCTCTCTCTCTTGCAGGTGGGATCCCTTAGGGGAGGTCTCAGGGGAGGGTGTCAGTAGAATATGCCTTAGTTCTCCAGGTGTGCCCTTTCCGAGTCGTGGTCTCCACTGATTGGTCAGTGACAGGGCAGGGGGTCTTTCCTCACTGCAGTTGATTCTGGCATCGCCCACCTGGTTCTGCTGCTTTTCTGGGCCTGTGACTGAAACGCAACTGAGGCCTTGATGTTATCTCCAGGGAGGAACGGCCAGGGGAGACCCTTGCTTTCCTGTTGTTGCCCCCCTTGCCAGGCAGTTGGGGCCTTCTGCCCTGGTGACAGTCTGCACCTGGCTGTACATTGCTCAGCCATTTTGTTCAGCAATCTGGCTCAGTTTCCCTGTTCCACTTGCCAAGGAATTTTCCTAACTACCTAACTATCCTGTCTCACCTTTGGAACCACAGCATAGCTAAAATTAGTTGTAGCTGGAACAACTAGCATTGCAGATGTCTAGTTCCCCATGGATAACCCAAGGAGTGAAGGGACAGTGTTTTGCTTAGGCAAAAAATTAAGACTTGTGTTCCTGCTTTCATGGCACAAAAGGGTTTAAGTCTGAATGTGTAATGGGAGCATTGCCTTGGCCAAATCAAGTGAGTGATAGGTTAATAACTATAATATGTGGCAATCACATTTCCTCTTTGCTCAAATAATTCTGTTCTTTCCAAGCTTTAACAGCTTAATTATATCTGTTGGACTGGAGGAAGAGAGAACTGTTCTCTAGCAGTTAACATGATAATCTTTGAGGAGAAAAAAGGCCCCCCCCCAAAAAAAAAATAAAACCTTATTATCAGGTATGTTCACCTTAAATTAAAGATGGCAGTGGGTAAAATCTGGAGTTTTAATCTGTCTTTTAAAAGGCATCTCTCATATTTGGTATTGGCCTCTAAGTCTAGTATTTCATGTGGAATTCTTGGTGTATTTGATGTCATGTGCATTTAACTGCCTTCCCAGCCTTCCTGGTCCATGATGACATTCTTACCACAAGGGTATTGATAAAGCAAAGTAAAAACGGGCTGTTTATATGGTTTACTTATAAGTAAAGAGCCCAAAATAATCTGTCATTTTGCATCTAATGCAAGCCCTGCTTTACTTGAGTTGTCGTCAGGATCAATTACGGAATAAGATTAGTGTCTCCTCTTTATCATGTTCTTTCTTTCCCCCTTGTAGCTGTTGTTTAATGTCATTAAAAAGAAAAGTTCTTATCAGTGACACACAAAAAAATGACAACAGCCAACACACCAGTAGCTGTCTGGTGTAAATGAATCAAACTTAAACCTATTTTTTGGTCAGCTTGGAAAAAAATATTTTTTTGGTGTGGCACAGAATTTTAGTAATTAGTTTTTGTGTGCCATGAGATGAAAAGGGGTGAGCTTCACTGCTGTTCACTTGTTAAATGAACAGCATATTCATTTGTCCGCGCATATTTCAAATCACACACACATACAAATTTACTGGAACTGCATTGAGCTTAAACTGAACTGCAAACTATCAACTCCATAGTTTCTAAGAGAAATTCCATTTTAAGAACATGTGTGAGTTTTTCTGCATACAAACTCTTTGTTTCTTTGAATCAAGTGATGAGAGCCATATATCCCAATGTTCTCCTTTTGCCTTTGGCTGCTGGGAAGTTCAGAACTACATATAGGCCTAGTTTCCTAATTCTTCAATACATCTCTTTCTTCCTTTAATCTGGCTTCTAATTTTTCTCTCCCATGTTTATATTTCCTACACCTGCACTATCCAGTATGGTAGCCTTTAGTCACATGTGGCTACTGAACACTTGACAGGTAGTTTGTCCAAACTGGGATGTACTACAAGAATAAAATACTTCAATTTTTAATATTGATAATATGATGGGTGATATTTTACATATATTGGGTTAAATAAAATGTGACTAAATTTAACTTTCCCTGTTGCCTTTCACCTTTCTTTTTATGGCAACTAGAAAATTTTAAATAACGTATGCAAAAAAAATTATGTATGTGGCTTGCATTTGTGACATTTATTATATTTCTGTTGGACAGTTGTTTCCTACAAATCAACCTGTTTTGAGTGTGTCATTGTAAACTACCTCAAATCCCTTTGGGAAGCAGGTGAAATAGCAAATGCAAAGAAGGCGATGGCAGTGGATAAAGCAAGAGAGGGGAAGTTCACACATCCTCGTCCTTGTCAATCCATTTGTCTTGTTTGTGTCACGTGTAAAACCCTCCATAAAAGTCTGTTTTCAGCTCTTCTGCCCAGGTGAGCAATGGTCTCCTGGCTCTGCCCAGCCTCTTGAAACTGTTCTCGGCTTTACTTGAGCCAACAAATTGGAAAGGATTCGATAAGACAATTCGCACCACATTGTAAACGTTGTAAACGGCTGATAACACTGTGTTCACCCCTCTCGAGGGGTATTTCCATTTTAACAGGGCACAATTCCTGAACCCAAAGGAATGAATCCCTGATGGTGGCAGGTGAGTGAGAGGGAGGTAGATTCTGCTTTCATGGGTCTGTTTACATACCTATGATTACATCCAGGATGTGGCTGAAAGTAGGGTCTTTGGATGAAAAGGTAATGGGGCTGACAGACAGGCTGAACAGAGAAAGTAGCAAATCCCCAGCAGGGTCAGGCCACAAAAGGCTGTCAGACACCAGATCCAGTGCATGCTCTCAGGGGTTTGTTCAGCAATAGAATAGCCCAGTTGATGTCACCAGAGGGTAGATACCGAGACAGTCTCCATGGTAACTACTGTGGAGTAGCAGAAAGGGCCTCAGAATAGGATTCAGGAGACTATGATTGCAGTCCACAACTGACACACACTGGCTTAACTTTGGGCAAGTGCGTTCACCCTGGAGTGTCAGTTTCTTATCTGGGAAGTAGAAATGGCTGTTATAATGTCAATGAGCTCTAAGAGATGTGAAGGTGCTCAGAGAAGTAGGAAGTGCCCTACAAATGCAAAGATCATGATTAGTATCTTAACATAGAAATGTAGCCGGGCAAGCCGGGAGTAGTAGAGGGTAGGGAGCAGGGGTAGAGGCAGTGGGGAAACCTGAGGGCCTATGCTCCTTGTACCTGGAACACCAGTCCTTCTCTGTCCTTCCAGGCTGAACCTCGGACTCCCAGGGCCCATGCTTACACCTGACAAATGATGGCCTGAGCTATGAGCAGACAGGACTACATGAACACTTCAGTGCAAGAGCCTCCTCTTGACTACTCCTTCCGAAGCATCCACGTGCTTCAAGGTCAGCCCACAGAGCACAGCACTCCACTCACCATGGTGGCAGGCTGTGGTCCCTAGGGAGAAATCAGTCTTCTACTTAAAAGCCTGAAGAGATTCTTCCCATATGCTGGCAGATTTTTTGGTTGTAGTTTCTGGGAAGATTAGAGGAAAGGGAGGTGGGAGTGGTGGTGTATGGCCTTTTAAAAAACTTGCAGAGCGCTGGCTGGGTGGCTCAGTTGGTTGTAGTGTCATCCCATACACCAAAAGCTGTGAGTTCAATTCTTGGTCAGGGCACATACCCAGGTTGCAGGTTTGATCTCTGGTCGGGACGTGCGTGGGAGACAACTGATCAATGGTTCTCTCTCACATTGATTGCTTCTCTCCTGCCCTGCCTCCTCCCTCTTTAAAAATCAATAAACATATCCTCAGGTGAGAATTAAAAAAATATTATCAGAAAACCTGAAAGGAACCAGGGGACTCTCAGGGTAATTGATCATCTTCAAAAGACGAGCTACAGCAAGTAAGTCAGGTGAAAGAAAACTGGGAAATCAGTCTGTCAGCCAATAGTTTTATTCTGTTTTTACGTGGGGACAGGGGAAAAACTAGTGGAAGGAAAACACAGCCTGCAGCAGTCCTAGTCTACATGCAGAATCCTATCTCCTCAGTCTGGGGACACAAGCCTATTCTGATCACTGGTAAAACATGAGGGCTCTTGTTATTAACAAAACTGGCATGCTTACAGCTTAAATATTTGTTGACATTTTATATTCATTCCAGTCATATCCAAGATTATTCCATCATCACCCTTGCTTATTGCAGGTTCCAGCACTGCCCATGCTAATTCCCATTTTATCATTCATTCAATGTCATTGTAAATGGGCAGCTACCACCTCACAGGAGAGGACATACCAGGACTCTCAGCAATATCATATTTTTTAAGATTTTATTTTATTTATTTCCAGAAAGAGTAGAAGGGATGGAGAAAGGAAAGAAACATCAATCAGTTGTCCTGCACGACCTAGCCCACAACCCAGGCATGTGACCTAACTGGGAATCGAACTGGTAACCTTTCGGTTTGCAGGCTGGCACTCAATACACTGAGCCACACCAGCCAAGGTGCAATCTCATATTATTTTTTAAATTTTATTTCACTGATTTATGCTATTACAGTTGTCCTGATATTCCCTCTTTATCCCATCCACCCAGCACCCCTCATCCCTTAGGCAGTCCCTACACATTTGTTCATGTCCATGGGTCATGTGTACGTTCTTTGGCTGCTCCATCTCCTACACTGTACTTTACATCCCCCTGGCTAGTCTGTAACTACCTATTTGTACTTCTTAATCCCCTCCCCTCTTCACCCATTCCCCCACAATCCCCTCCCCTCTATCAACCATCAAAACACTCTCTGTGTGCATGCTTCCATCTCTGTTCTTGTTTGCTTAGTTTGTTTTTTAGATTCAATTATTGATAGATATGTATTTATTGCTATTTTATAATTCATAGTTTTGATCTCCTTCTGTTTCTTAAATAAGTCCCTTTAATATTTCAAATAATAATGGCTTGGTAATGATGAGCTCCTTTGGTTTTTTTCTTGTTTGGGAAGCTCTTTATCTGCCCTTCGATTCTCAATCATAGCTTTGCTGGGTAGAGCAATCTTGGCTGTAGGTCCTCACTTTTCATGACTTTGAACATTTCTTACCAGTCCCTTCTAGCCTGCAAAGTTTCTTTTGAGAAATCAGCTGACAGTCTTATGGGAATTCCCCTATAGGTAACTAACTTCTCTTACTGCTTTTAAGATTCTTTATCTTTAACTTTTGGCATTTTAATTATGATGTGTCTTAGAGTGGGCCTCTTTGCACCCATCGTGTTTGGGACTCTGTGCTTCCTAGACTTGCCTATTTCCTTCTCCAAACTAGGGAAGTTTTCTCTCATTATTTTTTCAAGTAGATTTCTAATTTCTTGTTCTTTCTCTTCTCCTTCTGGCACCCTTATGATGCAAATGTTGGATCTCTTGAAGTTGCCCCAGAGGCTGGTTATACTACCCTAATTTTTTGGATTCTTTTTTCTTCTTCTTGTTTTGACTGGTTGTTTTTTGTTTCCTTATATTCCAAATCATTGATTGGATTCTTAGTTTCAACCATTCTACTGTTGTTTCCCTGTAAGTTGTTCTTTATTTAAATTAGTGTATACTTTGTTTCAGACTGGATCTTTTTTATGCTGCTGAGGTCCTCATTACGTTCCTTGATCATCCTTATAACCAGTGTTTTGAACTCTGCATTTGATAGATTGCTTATCTCCATTTTGTTTGGTTCTTTTTCTGGAGTTTTGATCTGTTGTTTCATTTGGGCCATGTTTCTTTGTCTCCTCATTTTGGCAGCCTCCATGTATTTGTTTCTATGTATTAGGTAGAGCTGCTTTGACTCTGTGTCTTGGTAGTATGGCCTAATGTAGTAGGTGTCCTGTATGGTCTAGTGGCACAGCTTCCTTTATCAACCAAACTGTTACTTGAGTTGCACCCTTTGTGTTGGCTTAGTACACCTCCCTCTTGTAGTTGACACTTGATTGCTGTTGGCAGATCAATGAGAGCGATGTACCCAGGCCAGTCACCTGCAAGGATTGGCTGTGACCACTTACCACCAACCTCCACCCTCTGTGGAAGATCAGTTGTGCATGGGCAGGGACATGGTCTGTAGCTGTCCACTTGGTGCACTGGCCCTGGGGTTTCCAGGGTGGTACAGGTGGTCAGCCTACCCGTGTTTTGCCTGGAGCCACCCTGCCTGAGCTATAAAGCCATATGAGATGGCTGCTACTTGTGTTGGGCTTGCAGATTCCCAGGGGAAGCCAAGCTGTGAGTCTAATCTGGCTGCTGCTAGTGCCGGGCCTGGGGCTCACTGAGGCCAGCTGTTGTGAGAATTTAGGAAGTTGTGTAGTATGAGCCAAGAACAGCCATTCATCTGGAAAAGCAACTTGGGTGGGACCATAATTTAGGTGGTATGGAGTCCCTGGGGATCTCCCAGGCAGGTCAAATAGTGTTAGCCAGGTTGATGGAGTCTCAGATATGTCACCAGGGGGTTTAGAAAAGGGCCAATGGCCTCTGCTCACCTTGATGCCAGACACTTTAGTTTCTCCCTGTATGCCACTGGTGCCTTCCAAGCTGCCAACCCAGTACTGGAGCTCAGAGGGAGTGAGTCTGCGTGGGTGAGTCTGGGTATGGATTCTTTAGGAGGAACTGCTTGGGGCTCCAGCAATTTCTTCCACTGACTCAACCCCCACTGGTTTTTACAGCCAGAAGTTGTGGAAACTTATCTTTGTGGCACTGAAACCCTGGGTTGAGGGGCTTGGTGTGAGGCTGGGACTCCTTGCTCTGGAGATACCCCTCCCAAATTTCTATGCACCACTCGTGGGTATGGGACCAGCCCATTCTGTGTCTGCACCCCCATTACCAGTCTGGTTTAATTCCGTAGTCAGACTTCCATCAACTTGATTTATGATGGTTCTAAGAGATGGTTGTTCTATATTTTAGTTGTAGTTCTGATGTTTGTGTGAAGAGACGAGCCACGTCTGCCTACACCACCATCTTGACTGGAAGACAGTATCATATTCTTAAGGAAATATGCTTCTTCCTAGAGAAGTTCTGCTGTTCCTGGCTTTTGTTATCTGGTCTCACAAATGCTTCAGTATATCCGCCCTCACAGAACACAGGCTGGCATCAACATATCTTCCTAGACCTATTAATTGGCTTTGGTCTTCTCTTTTGGGCAATTGTTGGCCACCTTTAAGTTCACAAAACAGGTGAACAGTTATCCAGGTTACTGGATACCACTCGGGTTTAGTGTACTGTGTGTGTCAGCATCAGTCACAATAGTAACTCATACATGTGCTCTTCAGTGGGCACACACCCACCTACCATGATCTTTATTGTGCGTGGCATCACTTCTGATTTTTGGAATCATGTTTCACAAGGGTTTTAGCTGCATAAATGGCTACATACAATATAGCTTAGGTGACAGAGGAGGAAGAGAAGTGTGGCTCCTACCTACCCTGGGAATTCCCAACTCTGACCAGGGAGCTGTAGTTCACCCTCTATGGAGTCCTCAGAATGAGAGTCAAGCTACTGTAATCAAGGATAACGCCACAGCACAAAACAATCAGTACAGATGCCCTGTCTTTCAGTCAACAGTAATTGTTTTGAAGCACCGATTTTTTTTTTTAAGTACATATATCCGTGTGTGTGCAACAGAGCTCCTTGTTGAGTGCTGGGAGGGGAGAAAGGCACATCTAAGCCCCAAATGCCAGTCCCCTCAGGCTCCCTGGAGCTTACGGAACACTTGCTTAATGTTGGGGTTGGAGGACAGGGTCGGGTCTGGGGGTACTTGATACCCTATTTGCTAATTAATATATAAATGACAGGACCTGAAATGGCAATGACTTTAAAAGGCATCCAGTTGGTACTCCCTCCAACCCATAGTCCTCTAGCTTCTGCTTACAAACCTAGTGTTAAGGTAGGTCCTTACTACACACACCTACCCATCCCTTCCATTATGGGGTGAGGAATGACAGAAGGAAGTTCTTCGTAGCTTCTGACCTCTGGGGACACGTGGAAAAAGTTGCACTGGAGCCCTTCAGAGATAGGAAGACAGAATCAGGTCTTCCCCAAGTCTGCCTGTGGCTAGACAACCTCCAGTTCTCTGAGTGTTGGTAGCTGAGGTCCGATTTCCAGACCTGCCTTTACCTAATCTGAACAGTGCAGCTTTGACAGATCCTCAGTGCCCTGGGGGAGTCCAAAGGGAGCAGCAGCCTGTAGCAGCCTGGACACCTTGCTCTCCCCTTGGTAACAGCAACCTTGAGTTTTAGACAATGCCATCCCACCAGTGGCTCTCTCTGAATTTGGTCACATTCCCCAAGCTGCTGCCTCGTCACACTGGATGCTAATCCACATGTGGGCTTATTTTGACCTTAGCTTTTATGCATCTTTGTCATTTCATTTCAGAGTTTCCAGTCAGGAAATAAGAGGTTGGGAGGCAGGATTAGGAGTTTCTTCACTAGCTGGGGTGCACCAGTAACTTTATGCCACCTTCCCCCAACCTCATGCTCCAACTGGGGGTTCTGCTCACTCTGAGGGCGCCATCTGGTGGATAATGCCTGACATGCAGCTGAGGAGGAGAGGAAGTTAACATTGGCTGGAGGTAAAAGGGAGGAAGTGTGTCCACTAGGAGCTGAGGCGGGGTGAAGACAAACTGGCCAGATACAACAAATACTAAATATTTCCTCCTCAGAGGCAGCTTTAGACAAGTGACCAAAGGCACGGAGGCAGAAGGAAAAATAGTCACCTCAGCCTGAGCTGGTGTCCGAGTCTGGCCCTGCCGCTGTGAGCTAGGGCAAGGCCCATCCATCCTCTCTGGACCTCCTTTGTTAACAGCAGCAGCAGCAAAACAGGGAGGGGGCAGGTTGTCCATACAGATGGGCCCTAACATCATTCTATTCCCTATTCTCTCCTGAACTTTCTGAGGGTGTCGTTTACACTGCCTACTTATATTTTCTTACCTTCCATTCGCTCTTGAACTCACTCCAATCTAGCTTCTGTCCCCAGGCCGCATTTCACTGAAACAGCCCTCATCTTTTTAAAATTGACTCCTATGAACTATGAACTCCCTGAGCATCTTTAAAACTCTCCTCTCCTGGTTCCCCCTGCCCTTCCCTGATTATTCAGTAACTTCTTTAATGGACACCCCTTCCTCCCTGTGCCTCCTACCTGCTTTCACTGTCCCTGAGGACTCTCATCTGTTTCTCTAACACGTTTACTCTCTGTGCTAATTATTCTCAAGTCTGTGTCTCAGCTGCCTACTTGGCTTCTCCACATTTCCGTACTATAGGAACCGCAGACACGCCAAGGCCAAATCAAACTCATCACCCACCCAGCCATGTTTCTCCTTTTCTTAATTCCATTTCAGATCACAGACATGACATCTGCCCAGTCGGCCAAACAAGAAACTGGGAAATATTCTGGAATATTATTCTACCCTTATATCCAGTCAACCACCAAGACATGCTGACTGTCCTTCATCTTTTGCTTGGATGATTCAAAGAGCCACATTGGTCTTCCAGTCCCACCCACTCCCTAAAATCCAGACCCCATACTAAAGCTTCAGAGTGATCTTTTAAAAAAAAGATTAAAATATCTCCTTCGCTCTAAAATCTCCAAATCTCCAGTGGCTTCCCATCACCTACAACACAGTCCAAGATGCTCGGCCTGGCATTCAAGGTTCCTTCACTCCTTTCCTCCGTGCCCCCTTGTGCAGCACACACACGTGCGCCCACGCTGCTCCATACCTTCATGCCTTTGCTCACGCTCCTCTCACTCTTTCCACCCTTCTCCTAATCACGGAGACCCAAATGGGCTTCACCTTCCCCGGGAAATTTCCGTGAGCTCCAGACTGGGTTAGGCACCTCTCTCTCTTCAGCTTTTAAAAAAAGATTTTATTTATTTTTAGAGAGAGGGGAAGGGAGAAAAGGAAACATCAATGTGTGGTTGCCTCTCACGTACCCCTAACTGGGGACCTGGATGCAACCCACGCGTGTGCCCTGACTGGGAATCGAACTGGCAACCCCTTGGTTCGCAGGCCAGCACTCAAATCAACTGAGCCACACCAGCCAGGGCTAGGCGCCCCTCTTCTGAGCTTCTGCAAGTTCAAAAGCATTTATCCCATTACATTGCCAGTTTGTTTACATCTTGCCCAAATGAGCTCCTCCAAGACACGAACATCTATTTCGTCCCTGCCCTATTACTCATACAGAGCCGGGCACAGTCTCTCATTTTGTTCCCCACTGCATGTCCGGTGTCTGACCCATAGTAGTTGTTCGACATCAATGAGAGAGAGCACATCAGAGTTACACTCAAGTGAATTCTACAGGCCCTACCAGTGGATAATTCTGGATTTTGTGATATCATCTTGGCTCAAGCCCAACGACTCAAGTTTTTAGTTTCCTCATCTATAAAATACGAATGGTTTTTGTTCCCTTCTCCTTAACATATATACAGGGGTGGTACACAGAAGACTCAATAATACAACAGACATGAGAGGAGCATGTGACCCAAACCAAGAATGGGACAGGAAGTGTTTGGCCCTTAGTCCAAGCTTACTGACTTCTGGGGCCTGAGATGGGAGTCTTGAGCTGACAGTGGGTAGAGCTGCACTAGACTCAAGCGTTGGGCTATGGCCCTACCAGACCCTCTAGCAAGCTGGGGCTGCTTGTCCTGTCAGGTCTGTCCCTTCCCATCTCCTGGAGCCAGAAGGGCAAAGGTGACATACCCAGGTATCACTTTGTTCCCACAGATCTGATAAGTGAGGAGCCAAGGACAGGGCTGCGACCACTAAGGCACTCAAAGTCGGGGAAGTCCCTGACCCAGGCCCTGTGGCTCAACAACAATGTCCTCAACGAGCTGAAAGACTTCAACCAAGTGATTTCACAGCTGCTGGAGTACCCGGGGAACCTGGCTTGGATAGACCTGTCTTTCAATGATCTGTCTTCCATTGACCCTGTGAGCTGCCAGCCCTGGGAATCTAGTCAGGGTGGGTCAGAATCTACCCTGTACGGCCCCAGCCTCTCTGCCTCCCACGTTTCATCAAGGAAGCTGTGAGGGAGCACGGAACTGTGCGTAAAGCACATAGCTACTGGCTTAGGTGTAGGTTCAAACCCTAGATTTGCCTCTTACAATTTTGGACAACCTTCCTAACCTCTCCGAAGCCTCAGCTTCTGTCTGAAAAATGGGGATAACATCCTAACATCATAAAGGTTTTGTGAGAATGAAATGAGAATGTATGGAAACCAACTGGCACATAGGAGGCTGGAGTAAAACCGTAGCTCTTGTTATAGGGCACCCACTGTATCTTGTACTAAGTTCTGTGAAAGAGGTAGGTAGTGGAAGTACAGCCCTTATTTTTCATACACTCAGACTCAAGTTCCAAGAAATAAATAGGGGGGTAGAGAGGTACAAGGGGACTAAATGGTAATGGGAAAATATAATAAAGACTATATTTCTTAAAAAAGGAAATAAACTAATTAGGTTTGGAAAAAAAGAAATAAAACTGCCCTGACTGGTGTGCCTCAGTGGGTTGGGCATCATCCTGCAAAGCAAAAGGTCACTGGCTCCATTCTCCATCAGGGCACAGGCCTGGGTTGCAAGTTCAGTCCCTGGCTGGGGGCGTGTGTGAGAGGCAGTTGACTGTTTCTCTCTCGCACTGATGTTTCTCTCCCTCCCTTCCTGTCTCTCTAAAAATAAATAAACTCTTTAAAATAAGAAAGAAAGAAAGAAAAGTGCCTCCTTTTTGACCAGGATCTGTTAGGGGAAAAGGAGCTAGAGCAAGACTAGGAAACTGTTCCCTGGGTGTTGTGATCTAAATTTCACTTCTATTTAAAATTTTATTATTTTTAGACAAAGGGAAAGGGAGAAACATTGATGTGCAAGACATATATCATAGATGTATTAAACAGTTGCCTCTCACATGCTCCCTAGTGGGGACCTGGCCCACAACCCAGCCATGTGCCTTAACTAGGGATCTAACCAGCGACCTTTCAGTTCACAGGCTGGTGCTCAATCCACTGAGGCACACCAGCCAGGGCTCACCTCTATTTTAAAAGCCTCTCTTACACACCTAGCACAATGCTCTGCCTCCCTGTCCCTCGTTGTGACAGAATTTTAGGTCACTAACGGTCTTCAGTGAAAGGGCAGCTAAGGCTCAGGGGAAGGCAGGAGAGCCCAATCACCTGGCAAGTCAGCAGCAATGCTAGGACCCCGGCCCATTCCCTCCAGCCCCCAGACCAGAGCTCTGTGTCAGTGATACGCCCCTGTACCCCTTCAAAGGTAAATGAAAGTAGGCTGGAGCCAGCCAGTGTGGCCGGGGAAGAGGGGTGGTGGCGGGTGGGAGTGAAGGCCCAGCTGCTCCCCAGACTCCTCTCTGCCCTCTAGTGAGGCCTGAGCACGGCTCTAGAGCCCTGTCCAGCCCCGCTCCGGTTCCTTTCCCCAACAGGTCCTGACAACTTTCTTCAACCTGAGTGTCCTCTACCTCCATGGCAACAGCATCCAGCGCCTAGGAGAGGTGAATAAGCTGGCCATCCTCCCTCGGCTCCGCAGCCTGACACTCCACGGAAACCCCATAGAGGAAGAGAAGGGGTATAGGTAGGTGCCCTGCCCTGGAGCTGGGCTTACCTAAGGGAAAGGCAGGGAGAGGAAAACACCCAGTACCACCTTCTGCCACGCTTGGGTCAGGGAAGGGAGTACAGACTTTTAATTATTTCCTGCTGTCGAGATAAACTCAGCACGCCGCCCCCCCGCGACTGTACTCAAGTCCCTCCATTCCTGCAGTCAAGGAGACAGCAGCAGCTGGTGGTAGGGGAGTGGGGTGCTGGGGTGGGGGGGGGGCTGGCCCCCAGCCCGAGTCTCCCCACAGGCAGTATGTGCTGTGCACCCTGCCCCATGTCACCACGCTCGACTTCAGCGGGGTCACCAAAGGCGACCGTACCACCGCTGAGGTGTGGAAACGCATGAATATCAAGCCCAAGAAAATCCGGATCAAGCACACGGTGCTCTGAGGATGGCGGAGCGGCAGCCATCCTGAAGGTCGAGGATGGCCAGTTTCGTTTGACAATAAAGAATTTGAGCTGTTCAGCAGATCAGCAGTCGCTTATACCACGTAAAAATGCCCCCCAACTCAGGCCACTGCCAGCAGCTCTGGTCTCGCTCCACTGAAGGGCGGGCCGTGGAGGGAAAGGCCTGTTGGCCTGAGGGATGAGAGACCTGGGAAATCTTCCTCAACTCTGGGCCTTTTTGACTCCTCTGCTCAGATATCCTGGGATAAAGAACTGCTTCACAGAGATGCTCAGAGGCGTCTGTGTTAGGAAGCCAAGAAGATAGGCCGTGATTGCTGAACCCCCCATTTTAATCAGACCCAAGTAGTTACTCTCTCATGTTTCATATGTTGGGATTCTGCTTGAGATTTCATTTGATGAAAAGTATCATCTGCTCGAAAACACTGGCTTGCTGACCCCCATCAGGTACTCCTGGTCTGTCTGCATCACCACCACCAATCCCTTCCTGCGCTTTCTAGTAATTTCACCGAGAATGCGCAGGGTCCTCCTCAACAATGACAGCTGCCTCAGTGTTCCCACCACTGGAGAAAGGACAAGCAGTCATATCCAATCGTTAGCCCAGGCCGGGTCTCAGCTAAGACCGGGGAACCCTGGGCCCTTACCCCCTGGACGTCTCTTGGTGTCCTTAGAAGAAGCCCCCCTCGCCCCCATCCATCTCACTAACAGACCTGAGTAGCCAGAAGCAAGCAGTAGGGGGGTGGGCAGGACAGAAGGGCTGAGATCAGCACACAGATGAATACATGTCCTTTATCAAGGGAAACACACCAAAATAAACAAAACAAAAACAACAAAAAAATCCCAAACCCCCAAACTGTAAAAACCCAGGGTGTTAGAAATACAAACTTAACTCAATCAAATTCAAACTTGTCCAGACGCTGGTCACAAACCCTGGTGAGGTGCCTGTGAGCACCAATCCAGGGACAGGGGCACAGGAGTGAGGCCAAGGAAAGGGGCCTCCATAGGCCTGCTAGTGATCACCCTCACAGTGTCACCTCCACCCCTTCCCAGTGACAGCGAAGACCTACCAGGCCCTGTCCTTTGTTCCCCACCCCACCCCTGACCAGGGCTTTTGAAGGCCAGTCCCAAATGGTTCTACCCTCCCTTGCTCCATCCTCACTTGCCGAGGCTTCTAGCCTCACTCTCCTCCTCCTCCACAATCTTCTCTGTGATTAGTAGCAGGTTAGGGTACTGTATAAGCCGCAGTGAGGCTGGGGGCCAGGGGAGGCAGGGTGGAGAGACGGGGTGAAGAGGAGAAGAAGAGCCATCCAAGGATCCCAGTCTTCACGGGATCCCAAACTGTACAACCAGCTCCTCTCTTGCATCCACACGGATCTGAGAAAGTGCACTGTAGGCATAAGCAGCTATCCTGGAGACCTGAGACAGAGGGACCGGGGAGGAGAGGAACAGAGAGACAGGTGAGATCCAGAAACCGGGGGAGAAGGATCAGAGGCCAGAGAGGGAGGAATGAAGGGGGACGGGAGGCCAGAGAGAAAGGCAGGGATGGATGGGAAAGACAGAAGGAAAAGAACAAAGTTGGGGAGGGAGGACAAAAGGTGGAGAGGAGGAGAGAGGGAGGAGATAAAGTACAAAGAGGAAGGTGGGAGTGAGCAGGGCCCACAAACTACCAGGCTAACTCCACTTCCCCATCTCCTATGAGGCAGAGAGGGTAAACCCTCTGCCACAGCCTGCGCGGTGTGGGTGGGCACGAGTGGGGCAAGGGGTGGCTCACCTGCTGCAAGTCGGAGAAGGGGATGGGCTCGCTGGCCAGCACTTGGTGGGGCTGGCTGGTGAGAGATGGCAGTGGCGGCAGCTTCTTCCAATGGGTCAGGCTGCTGCTCAGCACAGCCAAGCGGTTGCTGGCCGAGAAGGAGGGGTGGCGTGGGCAGCAAGGCCACAATCTGCCCTGCCCTGCCCTGCCCAGCTCAGCCCACGTAAGCCCCCCTCAGACCAGAGAAGCAGGGTGATGGGGCCTCAGCTCCCCACAAATTCACTCCAGACCCACCTCCCTTGGCCCCCTACCCCTCTGAGTGTCATAGGACAAACAGGGCTGACACGAATAGCTACCAAGGCACCTGAGAGATCTGTGGTCACTCTGGGCTGCACCCAAATGAAGAGGCTGGATCAGGGATGGAGGGGAGGGGAGGAGCCCAAGTAGCCTGAGGGCCCCAAGGTAGCCAGGGGCTCACCTATACTGCCTTGCCCGGTCCATGTACTCATGCTGCTCCATGCCCTGTGAGTCTGCAGCAGACACGTCGATGATGTTACTTTGGGAAGAAGAGGCAGAGAGGACATGACAGGTATATCCAAAGGGGACGAACAGAACTCACTGCCAGGTGCAAACTCCAGGGCTATCTGATACCAGTGTCCCCACCTGCCTAATAGAGCAGGGCTGGGCCCAGAAGCGTCTCTCCCGTTGACCCTGTCCCTTCCCCCATGTCCTGGGTTGGCTCCCTCCACCCCTCTCCAGATGGAGGAGCTCTGCCCCAGGCCTGGTTCTGTGATGCTCACCTGGCTGTCTTGGCAAGAATGGAGGAGAGCAGGGCCTGCTCATCTGTGCGAGCAGAAGGCAGGCTGTAGTTGTTGGACTCTGCTCCATTGACAACTTTGGTGGGGGGGCTGCTAGGGTCCAGCAGCAGCTTCCGCTCCTCTCGGTCCTGGGAGGGACCAACAGGGAGAGGTGAGCCCCAGGGCGCCTAGTCCAACCTGCCTTCTCTGGGCTCTCCTCTCAGCCCAACTCTGACCTCTGAACACCAGAAATAGTTTTATTAGGAGTACCCCAGTGCCCAACTATATGTCAGATAAGACTTAGTTCCTGCTTGCCCTTGGGAGCTCAGCTCAGTTGGTGGTCCAAGGTGAACTAAAGTGGAACCAAGCAGTTGCAGATGCCCTGAAAAAATGGACAGAGGCACAAAGCAGGTACTCAGAAACAGCCCTGGAGCTTCAGAAAATAGTCCAGCAACCTATGGAGACAGAATATTGGAGGCAGGACACCAGAAGAGGTAGAGAATAACAAAACAGTGGGGCCTGGAGGGGAAACTGATGCAAGCCAGGAGCCCAAGAAAGGCCCTCATGAGTCCCCACACCAGGTCCTCCCCAGCAAGGTGGTCTGTTTCCCGGACAGAGAGGCCCTGCGAGGCCAGACAAGGCCCGAGGCCCAAAGAGAAAGTGAGCCCCACCTGTCAATGCCCATTCCTCATATTATTTCAGGGCAGGAGTCCCAGCCCCAGCCTCTGGGTCACGCAGTCCACGTGCGCTTCCTTCTTGAGGGCAGGTCCCTTCTCTCGCAGGTGTTCACCCTCCTGTCCTCTGATGCTCTCTCTTTGTGTGGGACTCCCAGAACCAGACTTGGTGCACCTGGTAGATCCTGACTTGAACTGAACAACAGAGCTGTTTCCTCCCTTGCCAAATCACTACAACCTCTATCAGTGGCATCATTAATATCAGCAGCTCTGTCCTAATGGCCGACACTAATGTCCCAACAGCCAGAACTGACCTAGAGCCAAAGTCTCCCTGGTCCTGTAAAATTCTGTGTGTACTTCTCCTTGTCCTGGTTTGGTCCCTTATTCTAATCTTTTGGGATACAACCCTGCCTTGAGCCCCCATCAGCCGCAAATCCCTGGTGGCTTTGTGTCAGCTGCAAATTGGATAAGCAGACCTGCTGGGTACCTATCCAAGCCATAAAGATTGAGGGTGCCCAGGGCAAAGTCAAGGACAAGGGTCCCATCCTGACTAATGCTGACTCACCGACACTTAGAGCCAGACCACTAGACCTCTCAGTGCTCAGTATCTCAGTTCCTACCCCTGACTTTCCCACTGCAGGCTCCCTGCTTCCCTGCCCACAACTCCAACCACTCTCCTTGCAGAGGGCCACTTCCTCCTGCCCTGCCTGCCCCACCCTAGGCAGGCCCAGTCTTGTCACATGACTCTTTCTACTCAATCCTATGTGGCCCAAGTGTCCCCAGTTCCCAGTGACATGAGACAGACGCTGTGGGTTTCTGTTCATCACCTCCCAAATCCTAGACACCCCGCCTCCCTGAAGCACAGGCAAAGTATTAAAGGCCTAGAAAGACAAAAATCTTGCCAAAAATTAAACTACCTCTAAGGAAAGCTGGTTCCATAATGAAGCCTGAGCTTGCTTCCTCTGTGTGCACCTTTCCCCAGCCCCACTTCAGACAGCTCTCCCTGCAGAACGGGCAGTCTCTCTCCATCAGGGATTCTTCAAGAACAAGCCTGTGTTCCTGAGATCTGGCCTCCCGGGGCCACACTGCTCCCATCAGAGTGGACAGATACCGTCACCTCACTCACAAACGGTGATTGGAGCATAGGAGGTTTTTCACACTGACATTTGTCCCTGAGTCAGTGTCAACCCAGGAGTAGAAGAGTCTCACCACCTCCCCTAGCATGGACACGTACATGGCCTGCTCATGACTAGTCATCTGGCCCATGGGAACAGCTAGAAGAGACAGACTGACCCAATGGCTAGAACATATGGCTTGGCATCAAGTACTTTGGCTATGGCACTTCTTAAGTTTTGTAACTTTTGCTAAGACACTTAGGATCTCAGAACTTTTTCCTTGCTTTTGTTTATTTACTTTAAAAGATTCTTATTTATTGATTTTAGAGAGAGGAAAGGAAGGAGATGGGTGAAAGAACCATCAATTTGTTGTCTCACTTATTTATGCATTCATTGGTTGACTCCTATACGTACCCACAGCCTTGGTGTGTCTGGACAAGGATCTAACCAACTGAGCTACCCAGCCAACTCTAGTGCCTTCAGACAGACGTAACTGGTACCCTATGATAGATGTTTGGCAAGAGTCAAATGAGATAACTGTAAAAGGGCTCTGAAAACTCTAATATGTTGTGCATTTCTTTTTATTATGATAATAAAGGGGCAGTGATGAGAGTGGCCTGCCCAAGAGCTCAAAAAGGGATGTTTTGATAGTGAAGGGTTCCAGCTTATAGACCAGGTAGACTTTTGTCACATGAGGCTTCAAGTCACTTACCACTGACCAAACATAGTCTTTGTGGTTTAGAAACAGATGTGAGAGCCCATCAGGGGCAAGGAGGAGACTGAGGAGAGCAACAAGCCCAGCTCTTCCAGCTAGAAGCTGGGATTTTTTTCTCATAAGGTAGGCATTAACCTATCTTGACCTGCTGCCAGCAAGAGTCCATATTATGCTTTAAGGGACAACTTCTGTGGCCACAGCTTTCCCAGTAGGCAGAGATACTGTCTCTTTAACAGGATAGGGTGAAGTGAAAAGTGTTGGCTATGAGGCACACCTAATATAAGACAGAGGAAGTATGTGTTCATTGTGTTCAGCCCCTCAAGCCTCTCATACAAATGACATTTTCCCAAGCCTCAGTCCTTAACCCATGTGTTCATGTGAGTCACTGGGGAAAAACCTACTCCCAAGTACCATTGATAAAATCCATTTCTGTGACTATCTACCCCACCAGACTGTAGGCTACTCGCTGAAACCTTTCTACTGTCTCTTTGTCTAGTGTGTGTTGAAATGTGGAACCCAGGCACAGAGGCAGTCAAAAAGGTGAGTGACCAACAGTTTCAGACTTGATCCTTGGAAAGGCTCCCCTCCTCAAAGGAAAGGTCATGTGGGAAAGGCCAGAATTAAAGTGTGGCAAGAAGTGAGAAGGCACCAAGAGGAAGAGGGAGAACTTAAAACTGGTCAGCTTTCCTAAGTCTAATACTTCTTGTAAAGGGATTTGTTCTACGGCCAAATTCCCACGGCAAGAACCCCTCCAGCTAGAGGAACCCCCAAGTCCCAGGCAGGAACTGTACTGGAGCAGGCCAAACTCAGCTGTCCATCCTACACCCACCACCCAATCCAGCCGAAGCTAAATTCAATTTGTTACTTCCCAAATAATTTCCCACACGTGCCACTGTCCTCACTCAATTAAATCCTTCACTATTTAAAATGCTTCCAACTTCCAGAGGCCCTCTGACCCCAGACCAGCAGTGAAGACCCAGTCTTCAATCCCAGGGTCTGAGAATATACACATATTCCTGACTCATCTTGGGACAAACTAACTCTGAGCCTCAGCTTTCCCACCTCTACAATGGGTTCACAAAGCTCGCTAATACAAGCACAGGGAGGTGCGAAGCGAGTGCTTTCCAGGGACCTAGGCTAAGAATCCTTGAGGGTGTAAGTCTGAAGGTAAGGGGAAGTGAAAGGGATGGGAGAAAATGAGATACACGGCTGCCTGGACACGCCAAGGCGAGGACTGTGCAGAAAGAACCGGGGCTTTAACAGGAGTAGAGACCAGCCCGGCGTCTCCTCTGTAATCTGTCCCCTCCAGGCCTCCGTACTCTGTGAGCCCCGCCGTCTGGCACCCCTTCTTCTGCAGGTTTTTTTCCTGGGCCCCACGCCCCAGGGTCTCAGCCCTCATTCCCGAGCCCCGCCCGCCGCGGCCGCACCTGGTCCGAGTCCTCGTTCTCGCTGCTATAGCAGCACCCCATGGCCGGGGTCGGGCCGGGCGCTCAGGCCGCGCGGAGGAGGGACGGCGTCCGTCAGGAGCCCTTCCGGTCACATGACCCGTGGCTGCAATCAGCAAGCAACCACCCGCCCTCACGACTAAATCTTCCCAGAGCCTCTTCGCTGCCGAAACCTCGGCTTCCGGTTCCGCCCCCAGAGCGTGATCATCCCCAACCAATGGGGAGGCGCATCTTGCGTGACCACGCGCGAGACCTGTGATGGGAGGGGCGTATCACATGACTTCAGCCTCTTCTCAATCTCAGAGCTCTAGTGTGTTGCTGCGGGTCAAAGAGGGTCTTGTGTGGTCTGTTTTATGAGGTCGCGGGGCCGCAAGTCTACTTTTTGGGCCAGTGAGCGAACTCGTACCAAATGCCATCATGATATGCTTTCCTAAATACCGCACGAGGGGCGGTTGGGATGCATACACCTAGGCTCATTGCCCAGCACCTAGACGGGAGATAGAGGGGTTGTGAAGCCCATCGTAGTTCTCAACCTGGACTAGGGATCTGACACTTAGTGGAAGAGGAAGCATATCTGCACAAGGCAAAACTGAGTGGAGCTTAATCCTGGTAGTGGAGATATCGTCCACCTTACTGATCTCCTTACCCTTGGGCATTTCTCTTCAATCCTGCTGTTTTATGGCAACCTTAGTATCTTAACACTCAAAGGTCGCAGTCGGTGCTCTTTTCTTAAAACCATCCCATGTCTTCTCTTGGACCCTGAACACAGGTCCAAGTCTGTCATTCAAGATCTTGCTGATGCTGCCCTGGCTGGTGTAGGTCAGTGGACTGAGTGCCGCCTGCAACCCAAAAGGTCACCAGGGCACATGCCTGGGTTGAGGGCCAGGTCCCAAGTTGGGGTGTGTGGAAGAGGCAACGAATCTACATTTTTCGAATCAATGTTTCTCTCCCTTTCTCCCTTCCTTCCCCTTTCTCTAAAAGTAAATAAAATCATAAAAAAAAAAAATAGATCTTGCAGATGCTTTCCTACTTCCCATTCCAGGCCCAGAGTGGGTGGGAGTGGTTGGGGAAATGCCTCACCAGCCATTCGCAGTTTCCTGATTGACCTCCTGGACTTTGTGCATGTATTCTGGCACTGTCTCCCCACCAGGTCTGCCTGCTGTCTTCAAGAATCGACAGTATCCTCCTGATTGCCTTCTCTGATTCCATTCTCTTGGCATCTCCTGTGCTTTATCCCTATCCAGCGTTGATTCATTCCTTTTTGAATCAAATATTTACTGAGTATCTGCAGTATATCACACACTGTTCTATCTGAATATGTAGCAGTTCACAAAGCAGCCAAGAGTCCCTGTATTCACGGAGCATCGGTTCTGGCGATCATATATTGTATTCTATGTTCCTGCACCTATTTTTTTCTACCAAACATGGAGTTCAACACCCACCACCACAAAACATGGAGTCCCTGGGGCCCAGATTCAGGATTTGACTCTTCTCTGTAACCCACGCCCTGGCACTTAGAGAAAACTTGAATTTGGAACTAATGAGTAAATTGTAACCTCCCTATCATCTTGGCTTACATCATACCCTTTGTGCTGATCCAAGGGGTTGGAGGAAAGGGCACCAAGCCCAGTAACTCTATTACCACTCAAATCAAGACCCTGGAGTTCTTATAAGTTCTGAGGGTTTCTGAAAGGTAGGCGGCAACTCCAGCTTGTCCCTAGGGTTAGTAACTTGAACTGCAGGTTTCAGGTGACAGCAGCAGCCTCAGCATCAATAATTGAGAGCAGGTCCAGCCTGCCTCACAGTTCTCCCCCCCACTCTCCAAGGACTCCCCCCTCCTGTCCTGTGCGCCGATCTTCCCCAAGCAGGAGGCTCCAGCCCAGGTAAGCAGGGCCCTTGAGTGGGTTCCCAAGCACACCAGTTCAAACTTGCCATCACCCACCTACTCACACACATTCACACATTCCTACTTCAATTTTAGTTCCCACCACCACCAGCCTTGTAAGGGTCAGATGGTCCAGGGAATGGGACAAAGTGGGGAACTTATCCCTCATACCAGGCTGTGGGGAAGAGGGCTGAGTGAGGAGAAAGTGTGTATTTTGTGTATGCATATGGGAAGGGACTTCTGAGAAAGAACAGAACAGAGGAATGCAGGGGAGGGGATATAGGACTGGAAAAAAATAGAATCAGTGACTCTTCTCACCCCCAGGGAAACACAGAGAGAAAGTCCTGGGGTGAGAAGGACATCTCATCCCAACACCCTATGGAGCGTTTAGATTGCCTTTTACTGAGGCAGAGCAATGACAATGAAGGGGTTTCTGACTGTAAAGCTGTGCTCTTTTGCTACACAGTAATGGGTCAGAGGAGACTGGGCGGGCAGTGGGTAGGGCTGGAGAAGGATATTGCAGAGGGGAACTGGTAAAAGGAGTCCTAAAGACTGGAGACAACAGAGATGAGGAGAAATGGGTGGAGGGAGCAAGGTGAAGATGGACTGGGAGCTGGAAGTGAGAAGAGGTGGTTTGGGATTGGGTTTTGAATTTAGCCTGGAGTCCTTGAAAGTACATGGGCTTGGGATCAGACCAATTCAAATTCAAATCCTAGTTCTGCTGTGTGACTCTAGAGAAAAGACAGCCTTTCTGAGCCACAGTTTGTAAAAATAGGGACAATAATTACTACTGGTAAGGGCTGCACAAATGTCAGGCAAATGTCACTGTGGGTTTCCCTCACTGCCTCCCTCCACCCCAGGACCCAGGTAGGGACCATGTCTCCAGCCATCGCGCTAGCCTTCCTGCCACTGGTGGTTACATTGCTGGTGCGGTACCGGCACCATTTCCGACTTCTGGTGCGCAGCGTCTTATTGCGGAGCCTTCGAGACTGCCTGTCAGAGCTTCGGATTGAGGAGCGGGCCTTCAGCTATGTGCTCACCCACGCCCTGCCTGGGGACCCTGGTCACATCCTCAGCACCCTGGACCACTGGAGTAGCCACTGCGAGTACCTGAGCCACATGGGGCCTGTCAAAGGTCAGTGTTCCCTAGCATTCTGCTGCAGGAAGCACCCCCAAGATAGCGAAGAAAAAGCTGGGATATGCCACTGCCTTAATGGGTGAATTAGGCAGGTTCTTGACTCAATTCAAGAAGCTGTGTCTCTTTATGTGTCTCCTTATTCTCCTCCACAAATGAGGGGGTGGGCAAAGTTACTCATTCATCCAGCAAACATTATTGCCAGCTCTTTGGTACCAAGCATGTGCTGGGTGCTGGGAGAGAAGGAAGTAGAAACCACGTGGATGAATCAGCCACAGATACTGACCTCAAAGGGAATGCAATACACAGGGGAATAACCATCTCCATATATAACTCAACTTTGTAATATTTTTCTCCCCCATCACAGAAGCTCCTACATCCTCTTCAGGGTAGGATGTCTGCCTGGATTTGTCTGAGTCCCAGCTCCCAGCACAAGTGCTTTCAGAGTCTTATTTAAGAATTTGGTCCAATTCCAAGGTTAAAAAGATATGTAATGAACAAAATAAAGGGAAATGAAACTGGAAGTTTTAGCAAAGGTCTCTCAGAAGCCTGGGGTTGTTTCTGCCTTGACCTTCCTGGAGGAAGCAACAGTTGAACTGAGTCTAGTAAGATTGCTTTCGAGTTGGTCAGGCAGATGGGGACAGGGTTAGGGAAAGGCAAAGCCAGTCACATATACAAATGTGGCAGGAAGGAATTCATCAGAATGGTTGCTCCTGGGCACAGTTGTTTGAGATGGCTGTGGTACAGGCTAAAGTTAGGAAGGATTGAGGGCTGAAACTGGAAAAGTAAGATAGGCTCAATTCCAAGGAGATCCTGAATGTCAGGCCGAGGATTCCAAATTCAATCCCAAAGGCCTTAGGATCAAGGAACCAGGAAGTGATAGGGTCACATTTGTTTCTCAGAAAGATTTCTAGTGGCTGGTGTGAACACTAGACTGAAGGAGGAAAGCCTGGAGGAGCAGGGAGGCCAGTGGGACAGCTGGGGCTATATATAGTTCAAGAGAGATAAGATCCTAGCTGGCTGGGAGCTGCAGTGAAGCAGGTGGGCACTTATCTCTTTCTATGGCTGGCCATCCATCTCCCATGTCTGCTGAAATGGCCATCTCCCCCCATAGGTCAGATCCTGACACGGATGGTGGAAGAGAAGGCCCCTGCTTGTGTGCTGGAGCTGGGCACCTACTGCGCATACTCCACACTGCTGATTGCCCGTGCCCTGCCTGCTGGGAGTCGCCTTCTCACTGTAGAGCAGGACCCACGTACAGCAGTGGTGGCAGAAAAACTCATTCGCCTGGCTGGCTTCGATGAGCGCACGGTCAGCCCCCACCTCCCCAACCCTGGTCCCTTCCCTTGGCCTTGCTCTGGCCAGGCCTCCTCTGCGGGGGGAGTCCTGCCTAGGAGAAGGAAACAGCTCCACTTAGGAAACTGTCATCCTGGAGGTTGTATAGATTCCTGTCCTTCTCTTCCAAGTCATTTGTACATATCTGCTGCTGAGTGACAAAGAAGCAGTTAAGAGGAAAGTCTCTGGAGCCCAGAAAATCTGGGTGCAAACCTTAGTCTGTCTCTCATTAGCTATGAGACCTTGGGCAAAGCACTAATCCTCTGAATCTTAGCTTCTTCATTGGTAGAATAGAAATCACAATACAGATCCTGACCTCTGGGGTTCTGAAGCCAGAAGAAATGTGAGAACACTGGTGGGGATCTAGACCAGGGCCTAGCATAAAGTAAGCTAGATCCTTGTGAGGTCTGATGTGGGACAACCCTGGTTGTCCCACCCTCACCTCCAGCTCCTCCCACCCCCACAGGTAGAGCTCATCGTGGGTAGCTCAGAGGAGGTGATCCCACGCCTACGAACCCAGTACCAGCTGAGTCGGGCAGATTTGGTGCTTCTGGCACACCGGCCCCGATGCTACCTGCGTGACCTGCAGCTGCTGGAAGCTCATGCTCTGATGCCAGCTGGTGCCACTGTGTTGGCTGACCACGTGCTCTTCCCTGGTGCGCCCCGCTTCCTGCAGTACGTCAAGAGTTGTGGCCGCTACCGCTGCCGCCTCCACCATACTGGCCTCCCAGACTTCCCTGCCATCAAGGACGGCATAGCCCAGCTCACCTACGCAGGGCCTGGCTGAGGTCCAGGCCCAGGAGTACTTACTGCTGCCCCACCTTACCCCCACCCAAGCAAGGACCTCAGAACATTCCTTCCCCTCCCTGCTTGTGGCCTGACAAGTGCTGGGCTCAGGGTTGGGGAGGCTCTCCTCCTACCTCTGTCCCACTCACCTAAGGCATCAAGGTCTGTCAGGCTGCTTGGTCCCATTGCTTTCCCTCTTTCCAGAGAAAGCCATGAACTGATAGACAAAAGGCCTGAGATCCCATCCCAGCTTTGTCACTGATTTGCTGGGTGACTTCAGGGGAGTCCCTGCCCTGCTCTGAGACTTAATCTGCTCTCTGAACATCAAGGAAGCTAGCTGGAAGAGCTCCAGGGGCTTCCCAGCTTTGGGCCTCAGAAAGCCTGCCCTCCCGAACCCATGCCATTGTGGACAGGATTAAAAGAAACAGCGAACTCCGAGGTAATGGCCCTGCAGGAATGACTGGTGCAAGTGGGGCCATAGGAGAGGGCAATGCAGCCTGGGCCTGGGTCTTCCTCCTGGCCTTCCTTAGCCCTGGCGCATGTGGCCAGGTAGGTTTGCCTGAAGTCCTCTGAATGCTCTCTCCCTAAAGCTCAAGAGAAGATGCTGGATTCCTCTGGGCCCCACCAACAAATAGGGAATAGACATGGGAGGGAAAATCAGTCCTGTGTCTTTATTAAAGAGAGTTATAAAGAGACTACACCTGGCAACCAGAAGGTGAGGTACTGGCCAGAAAGGTGGGGTCGGCTCAGGCTCCTGGGATTGAAGGGCAGGCTGATGGCCTGGGAGGGGCCAAGGAGACCAGGTCCTGGCAGCAGCTGAGGAGGTGCCTGAGGGTAAGCTTTCAGGCACTGGGGTGATCAGCTGGTTCTGCAGGGGTTACAGGTAGGTTGTGTTGGCCTGGAATCTCCCTGAGGCCACCATGCCTTGTCTACTTAGATCATCCACTGGTCCTGATCCTGTTCGTTGCCTTCCATGTCCACCTGGAGAGGAGGCTGGGTGTAGGTGGGGAGGGTCCTCAGCCACCCAGCCAGCCCCAGTCCCAGATCTTGCTCCTGACTGGATCCACGGTTTCTATACCCCTTGGCCACCAATTAAGTCAGCGGCAGGGACCCAGGAGCAGAGGCCTTCCCCACAACTCTGCCTACCTCATTGACCTCTCCATCATCAGGTGACTCATTGTAGTCATTCATCTCATCCATGTCCTGCATGTCCTCGTCATCCTCTGAGTCCTCTTCACTATCCTCATCGTCATCTTCATCTTCCTCTTCCTCATCATCGTAGTGCTAGTGAGGCAGGGGAGAGTCTGTTGGACCAGTTCAAGGGCCGGCCCACTTGGAACCTCTCTCTGGAACCAACAAATGACCCCCACTCCCTAAGCCTGCCCTGCTTAAGACCGCAGGCTGATGCACGGTTTGTAGGACCTTAGTTCTAGGTAGGCCCAATGCCCACTCCCTTTAGCTTCTGACTCTGGACTCAGAAGAAGGACCTTTGGAATTAGAGCAGAGCCTTAGTCCCCCTGGGGCCCACTCACCTCTGAAGCTGGCTTGCCAATAGGTACCAGGTTGTTGTCTTTCTCTGCAATGCTCTGGAGCTATGGCCAAAAGGGAAGAAAAACAGGGCAGGGCCCAAGAGGGAAAGTCATGGGCACGGGACTGGACCACACTGCCCCCCCCAAGAAGACTCCCAAGTGTGAAGGAGAAGCTTCCTTCCAGTTCTCGGGAAGATCCGATCCCTTTCTTTCCTGTCACCTGCCACTTACTTATGAACTTGATGCAATTACATATACTCTCTAGGCCTTGGTTTCCTCATAAGATTATGGTGAGAGTAAAGTGAGAGACTATCAGCCTAGAACATGGCATCTGCTAAGTCTTCAATAAATAGTCAAAAATATTATTTCCTATGCTTTAGGGAAAAGCAACGCAGACTCTGGCCCACAGTGTCCAAGGCGCTATGGCTGAGATGAGACAAATTCACACGGACTACCAAGTCCTGTGGAGGAAAAGGGATGGCACAGCCCTCTCTCAAGGGAAAAGTGCCCAACTCTTGCCTTGACAGGCTTTTATTGGCTTAATTCGCACAGGAATACAGTGTGTATATGGAAAGCTTATCAATCATTGTCAAGCAGTAATGATCAAATAGATAACATTCAAAGAACTCTGAGGGCCTATTTTGAGTCAGGGTCAAATAGTTAAAGGGCCATAAAACTTTGGGGAAACAAACTCATTTCATGCTTGGACCCTTATCATTTAAATTGAGGGTATTAGCAAAACAAGTTTCACAGGATTTTATGCATTCCTTCTTAGGCCTGATCACCCGGGGAAACCGCCCTCTTGCGTTGTTTCAGGCTTAAATCAGGCAGGGGAAGTGAGGCAGCCAAGAGATTAGGAGATGTCTTGCAGACAGAATGAGGACTCAGGCTGTCATAGCCGAGAGGCCAAGGTCCATCACCCCCTTTCTCCATAGCCCCCCAAGTCCTTCCCTGAGGGCCCCCTCATGACCATGCCTGTCTTAGGTCATCCCTCCCTTGAAGAATCTCACCCGTTACTGGCTAACCAGGCATGCACTGGGGGCCAGGCAGGGTGAAGTAAAGTGGGGAGAGGTGGTGCTCCTGCCAGGGGGATAAACTTTGTCTCCTTAGTGGCTTAGGGTCCCAAGGTCTCTCACTCAGTGTTAGCCATGGGGGGTTACAGCTTCTGAAACCAGGAGGGGCAGTTCCCAACAGAAAAGAGCCTGGACTCCAATCTGGCCCCGTGGTCCCATGGTCCCCTAGCAAATTAAGGTAACACAAAGATGAGAACCTAGCTCCCTGCTTCCCCTAAACCCCACCCAACTCCAGCCTAATTATTCCCAGTTCAAAGCTAAAAGCTCCTCCAGGGAAGGTCTCAAGACTGGGTCATGGCCAGTGAAAGGGGGATCCCTGACTGAGCTCCACCACTGTGCTGGGTCCTCACTCACCCAAGCCTGATGCTGCTGTTCTTGCTGCTGCAGCTCTGTCTCTTCCACACAAGGTCGATCCAGATTAAACCACAGAGTCTCAGTCACACGGGGAAAGAGTGAGGGAAACAAGGTGGACATGGCTCCTAGACTAAGAGAAAAGGTCAGGTGAATCCAGCTCTCAGGTGTACTTGGCTTTTGTTTTTGTTTGGGTTACAGTTCAGTTTGGGGGTGGGGTGGAGTGGAAGGAAGCAGGGAGGCAGCTCTTCCCTGTGGGAATCAGACAGACCTGGGTTTCAGTCCTGGCTCCACCACTTACTAGCTGTTTGACCTTGGCCAAGTCACTTAATCTCTCTGAGCCTCAGTTTCCTCATCTGTAAAATGGGAATAACAATTATACCATCCTCACAGTTATTCTGATCATTAAGTAAGGTAATTTACTTTACGGTAAAGTAAAACTGTAAGCTGTTCAAGGAGGAAAGAGAATAGAAGCCAAATATAGAGATAGGAATTCAAAATGCACACTAGCATTACAAAATTAGAAGTAGCAGGGCTCTACTGAAACTGTTTCTACCTCCTCCAAACACTAAGACGTACTTTTTGCATCTCTGTGATGGTCCATACATTTTCCACCCAGTGTCAGAAATTTAGGACACTAACCACCTCTCTCATAAACCACAGCCAAAGTTGCGGGGGGCGGGGCGGGGCAGGGGGCGGGGCAGGCATGCAAGTATGGTTCAGTAAGACATTCTAAAGACATGGGTAAATGTATAAGCAGATGGAAGGCTGAATGGGTGAACTAACATGTGAGAGAACATGTAAATTCAGCTCGGATTAAGCAGTTGAGGGAGTTGACCAGGAAGGTCCCAGGGAATATGAATTGAAACATTTCCGCACCAGGAAAACTGAGGCCCAGAGACTAACAAAGGCTAGACTCTGGGTCACACAGTGAATTGCGGCATAGAACTCTGGCTAGAAGAGACCCAGGCCCGGTACTAGCGATGAGCAGGAGAGAAGGATCTAGGTCTAGTTCTTCTCTGCCCTAATGTATGTGACCTATCCAGGGATAGCCTGCCCTTCTGTGGACCTCAGCTTCCCAGCCAATGTAACAAGTAAAACAGCAACATCCCTCACGTCCCAGAACTGAGAGGCACAGAAACCAAGGCTCCGAAAACCCAACCCCTCACCGCAAAGCCACCGCCCATTCTTTCCTTATTATGATAATGACCGTGAGGTTGACCAACAGAAAGAAGGCAAAGGCGGGATTCAGAGAGGCATCTTATAGGGTTGCTAACAGAGAAAGGAGCGGGGCTTGAATAGGGCCAATTAACTGGAAGAAATACTGGGTGACAAGAAGTGACACCAATGAATGACGGATTTTGTGTAACGGGGTGGAGCTTAGTCTCGCGGAAGCGGCCAATGAGCTGGCGCTCTTTAATATAAAAAGGAGTCTGAACACAGAGCTCCCGAGGAGGCGGGTCAGGGGAATGGAGTTTCTCTGGGGGAGGGAGGAAGGGGCAAGGAGACTGCAGACACAGCCTTGCTTCTGTACTTACCGCGCCGGGAGGAGGCTGCCGGCAGCGACCCGGAAGCACTTCTCTCCGCCTGAGCGGAAGGACCCACCAGAACCTGGGACACACCAAACGCATGCGTCATTGGTCTCCTTTTGTTTCCTGCTCCCGCCTACCAGAGCGGATGTGACGTTACGCACCTTAGTCA
>PVKM010011519.1:0-33083 GCA_004027735.1 Carollia perspicillata
CGCCTTCATCACTCTTTTCTGGATTCCTTATATTCACATGTGGGATTTTGTTTGCGGGGAGCTTCTGCTTACACTACTCATATGCGCCAAGAGCATCAGAGTCATTCTCTCAATGTTTACCCAAGTTGCCTGATAATAAGGGTTATGGCGGCTGGGGTGTAGCCCTAGAGCGTCCCCAGGAGGAAGATGAGGACCCATCTGTTGAAGAGGGCTGTTGGGGACTTGTCTAGACGAGGCACACACCCAGCAAGAACACCATCTTTAACGTACTGGACTTTACCTGGGTTAGGTCCTGGACCAGAAAAAGGACGTTAGTGGGACAAGTGGTAACATTTTAACAAAGGCGTGTGAACTCGTGGGTAGTATTGGGTCAGTGCCAATGTCCAGTTTTGGTCATTGTATGACGGTTGGGCGAGACAGTAATATGTTGGGAAGCTGAGTGAGGTACAAGGCTACTCACTGTACCATTGTTTCCACAACTTTTTATAAGTCTGAAATGATTTCAAAGGGAAAAGCTAAAAGTAAAAATAAGTAAAATATTACATGGGTTTGGAGAGCCTAGGATGGTGGTATGTATTGGGGAAAGGGGGTAGTCCAGACTAAGTTTCAGTCCCTTCCCTTGATTTTGTTGCTTCTGGAACACCTTTTGCAAGCATCATCCAGGCCCTAGAAGCCTGTAAAAAGTCCTGAGAATCTATATTTGGACAGACTCCCGTGAAGGGGGAAGTTTGGAAAAGAGCATTCTCTTGTTTGTGTCTCTAGTTCCCTGGATCTGTGAGAACCTGTTTTCTGCGTGGTCAGGAAGGGGCAACGGGCTTGGGAAGGTTCAGTTGCCTGAAGCTCAAGGTCTGGGAAAGGGCAAATCCGGATCTCTCCTGAACTCGCTAGGAAAGCTTTTCTTAGGACTCACATCTAACCTCACCCGACAGTAGTCCACCTTGTCCGCAGTTTATTAAATGGACAATTCTAGAAATAAGCCATTTATAAGTTTTCGAGTGCGGCTGTCCTGAGTTGATGGATGAAATCTTGCGCCTCTGCACTGCATTCCTCCCCAGATGTGAACCATCCCTTGTCCAGCACCGCCAGGCTGCAGACGCTCCCGCCGGCTAGTCAGCTCGGAGCCGTCTCGGTTATGAGATCAACTGCCCTGGCATCAGCTCAGTGCCTCTCTTGTGTTCAAGTCACCCTTTTGTTGCTTAGCAATGGCTCCCAAGCCAGCCACATAGCTTTTATTGCAGCATGTTGTTATAATTGTTCTATTTTATTATTAGTTATTGCTGTTAGTTGTTTACTATGCCTAATTTATAAATTGAGCTTTATCATAGGTGTGTAATGGTACAAAAAACAGTACCAGTTTGGTGCAGCGGATCTAGGCATCCGCTGGGCATCTTGGACTGTATTTCCAGTGGATAAGGAGGGACGTTTGTATTTCTGTATTTGCCACTTGCAGAAACTGCTGGCGGGCACTCCATCCTGCCCTCCCCCATCCTCCCAGCACCCAACCCGATCTGAACACACAACAGGGCTGCTCTTCATGTCCCGAGGGGCCTCTGGTTACCATCACATGGTTTTTATCTCATCGGTTGTCCTACATGTGTGTCCCACTAAGGGGATATACACTGAATTACTATTTTTGATGGGGAAAACCTTTGGATCCGTAGCCTTTTCATCTCAAGTAATGTTTCTGTTGATTTCAATTTAATTTGAGCTATGTAAGACACATACCACATGTAAGTGGATTTAAAATGTCAAATATCCCCAGGATGCTGTCCTGCAGCCTGTGTTTTGTCACTCTGTCCAGCTTTGAATATACTCTGGGTGTGGGTTTCAGCTCAGAGGCTTCTGGAATCAGCAGTGCACTACATTTAGGGGCCTTGGCTTTTGGGGTTTTTTGTTTTGTTTTGTTTTTGCATCTCTTTTCCTTAAATGAGTGGAATGCTTTGAAAAAGACAGCATGTCAGCCATAGCCTGGACCTCATACCTTTACTTTTATTTTGCTCTTAGCTATGTTTTGAGGAATTGGAGAAAATGCCAATTCCTACATCGCAATGCAACATATTGTGATAGATGCTTCTTCTGAGATCCCATATGTTTCATATTGCTATGGAAAAAGCACTGGCATAGCAAGATTTTTTCCTCTAAATTTCCCCAGAGATTGAATTGGATTTCTGGTGGTTGCTTTTACAGCAACATTGTCTCAGCAAGGAGAGAGAGGGAGAGAGGGACAGAGGGACAGAGAGAGGGAGAGAGGGACAGAGAGACAGAGAGAGAGATTACAATTAACAAATGGAGTGGGATTTAATATGTACTTGCTTTAAGATGGCAGCTGGGAGAACAGGGCCCCAGAATGTTCCTGGGTCTGTTTCCATGAACCAACATTTGAAGGGATTAGTCTTGAAATAATGGAGAAACAGTGACTTTAGAAGAAGAAAAGCTCAATTCCTGACTTGGCCACTCACCAGCTCTGAATCTAGGGCAAGTGTATCAATTCAGTTTTGTGGAAATGATTTAGTGATTCACAACAGTGTGTGTGTGTGTGTGTGTGTGTGTGTGTGTGTGTGTGTGTTTATTTATTTATTTATTTTATTTCTCACATTCCGGTCTGGGCAGACGCTGATGGGCTGGGTCATCCAGGGCAACCTCACTGCTGTGTTTGACAGTTGGAGTGAGGGCAGCTGGGGTGAGGGGGTGATCTGGCCATGTGTCTCTCGTCCTCCAGCAGGCTGACCCCAGCTCATCCCTATGGAGGTAGTCCTGGATGGTTTTGGCACGAACACTTTCCAAGCCTCTGCTCGCATCACATTTGCTAATACCGGATTTGGCCAAAGAGAGTCATACCTCTGAGCCCACATTCAGAGGACCGAGAAATAGACTCCCTCTCTCGATAGGAGGTGTTGCAAAGTCATATCACAAAGAGGCAGCATAGACAATGTACTGCAGCGAGATAATCACGTCCTCAGAGTCAAGATGGGTGACCACTGCGCACTACCTAGCTGCTCAGACACACCATGTCAAAGAGGAAACTTGACGGGTGTACCACTCGACCCCACACGCTCTCCCACTCTTCCCCACCGGTTCACTGATTGGCTAAAGGCAGAAACCTCAGGGTCATCCCCCTTTGCTCCTTTTCCTTATCCCTCACCTCTGATCCATCTGCAAGAACTCTCAATGGACTCTGACTCTGAAAATGATCTTGAACCTGTTCTCTTCCTTAAGTAAGATGCTAAAGTGAAAAAACTGGTTATTTAGTGGATCACTCTTGCTCCAGAGTGGAAAACTGGAGTTGGGACGATCAGCTGGAGGCTGGTGAAGTTCTGGTTCCATGAACTTTTCCGGGTAAGTTCGTGCTGGTGTAGGCCAGATAAGTCTTTACATATGACATGTGAAGGTAGTGAAGCATTTCGCTGTTCACTGATTTCCACCATCTTGTTCTCTACCATTATCCCTGACCCGTTTTTAACGGGATGTCTTTAAGGTCCCCATGGATCCCATACCTCTTGTTTCCTTAGTTTCTCTACCTCCTTACCCCCATGATCTCATCTCTTCACCCGTCCTACCCTCCCTGTGTCATAGTTATAGTGTAGCCCTTGTTACGGCCTTGACTTCTAGTGTCTGTCTCTAACCATCTCCTGTCCTTCCAATGTACTTACTTCCATAGTCTCAATTCAGCAATTATTTTATTTCAAGACCTCACGTCCGTTGACCTATCTTTTCTCACTCTCAGTGACATTATCTAAATCAATTTTTTGAACCCAAAGTGCCCGTGTGAATTCATCATAACAAAAGCTCCTGGTGAGGCTCCTTGGAAGGGAGTCAAGGCCGTTGGCTTTGATCACATCCATCTCCTTATTACAAAGAACTCTTCGAACTATTCTGTGCCAGTCAGGGTAACGAGTATCCCGAGGATAAGCACATGCAGAAGGTGAGTCTTCTAAACCTCGAGAAGGATCCAGTGGTCAAAACAGATTTGCTAACAACTCATCTGCTCACAGGGCAGAATGACATCAATGCTGATTGGCTGTATGTCGTGAAAGCAGCAAATAAGGAGTGAGTCCTTTTGTCTGGTGGAGCTCGGGGAGCGGGGGAGCTGGGAATGCTTCATGGAAGAGGTGGCATTTCAGCTGTAAAAATCCGTGACGACCTGTGAGTCTAAGAGGCAATGCCTGGCATAAGGACTCAGTGTCCATTAGACATTGGCTGACAGGTCCTGAACCTTGATTGTTTTTTCCTTAAACTCCCACTACACTCATGAATCAGTGTCACAAAAATAACATTATCCCCTGCCCCCCAGCTTGTTTATTCTTACCTACTGGGCTCTCTAGTCCTGAGTGCACATGCTGTATACCTCGTATCCTTGCAGCTGGCACACTGCCTGGGACACATCGGGGACTCTGACGGTCTTTTCACTGCAGGTAGGTTGTGTAGCCTTTCATGAGTGCTTTCACTGTTTCATCTGTCATTGCTTCATACAGTTGGCACATAATAAATGTTGCTGAATATGCCACTGACAGATTGAGAGGGAAAAAAATCTACCTTTCTTGAAATTCTGAGCCCCTGTCTCTCTGGGCTAAAGGTAATTACACAGAAAATTAAGGCTAAAAGAAACTTGCTGTGTCCATTTGCACAGAACTACCAGGAGTCTAGGTCTGCAGTGATCACATTCTCTGGTTGATGATTTAACTCTCTGGCTCCCTAATTTTTACAGACAAAGCAGGGAACTCAGGCGTCCTATTGGCCACAAAGAGCTAGAATTAAAATAACGGACAAGCATCAGCTTTACGAAGGCGAGGGGAAAAGAATAGAAACGTCATTTTTATCTTTAGAAAAATGATCACCCCACTTATTGCACTTTGGTAAATGATGGGTAGATGCCTATTAAGGTAATGATAGAAAAGCTGAATGAAATTGCAGAGAGAGGTCAAAAGCAGATTGTGGGAGACAGGCATTTGGTAAGATAAACAAGGGTGCCCCTCCCACCTTCCCTCCCACACTTCCCATTTATGTCTTAGGATGAGGACTTTGCTTGTTGACCTTGTTAGGGAAAACCTGTCACCGAGACACTTGGAGAAAAGTCGGAGAGGTGAGTGATGAGGCCAGCATTTGCCAGGCACACCAAAGGGCAAGGCCCACTTCAGGTCCACAGATGTGTGGGGAACAAAAACGAGAGATGGGAGGTGATGAGAATCCCTGAGATCCAGGACTGTCCCTGCTGCCACAGGTGGGTAATGCCGGGCCACTCTCACAGAGGCCTCCTGTCCTCCCGTCTTGGGGCTCCTGGCCTTCCCCCCACCCAACCACCAAACAGGGTGGCCACTGGTTGGCACTTTCTTTTGTGACCAACTAAGGCATTTATCAAATATTTTAATTTTTATAATGTGCCTACACTCATTAAGGGCATGTGCAGATGTAAATATTGTTGTACTGAATTTGAAATCACAATAGGTTTTGTTAAGATTGCCTCGAAGTGTCAAATAACTGCTATGAAAAAGAAAGTTACACAGTTCTTCCTTAATGCAACAGGTCTCAATGTTGATTCTTTTATGTATTTAAAATAAGCATCACTGCAAAAAAAAAAAAGGAGAGGAATCTCCTCCATTACTATTAAATACTGCTGAACACAGGAGGGGCTATGGTTTTAATCATTTTTTTCTTTTCAAATTTATTGAGGAATAATTTCTGCAGAATAAACTACCTGCACTTAATGTGTGCGCCTAGGCGAGTTTCGCCAGTGGTGCAAGCCCACGAAAGCAGCACCGCAGCCCTGATTCAACACACGTCCGGTATCCCTGCGGGATTCCTCAGGTTCTGTAGAATTTGCCCTTCCTTCCACCCCCTGCCCCAACAAGGCCACCACAGAACTGCTTTTTTTCACAACGGATTGCTTTGCGTTTATATAAATGGGCTCACATACGCATCTGGCACCTTTGAGATTCATCCGTGACATTGCAGGGATCCGTGTGCACTCCGTTTTATCGCCGAGTGGTGTTCCATCACGTGAGGTACACTGCAGTTGGCTTAGCCACTCACCTATTGGTGAGCACCAGGTTTCCCTCCCAGGTTTTGGCTCTTGGGAAGGAAGCTGTGATAAATATTCACATACAAGTTACTGTGGGGACACACCTTGTCATAGTACTGAGAAGGAGAATAGCTAGGTCCTTCTGAAGAGTGAGAAAACTACGGCTCAGAGAGGCTGTGTGATGAGACCAAGGTGGCAAATAAGGGACAGGGCAGGGGTCTGAAATCAACTCGACTGAACCCCAAGCTCGAGCTCTTTTCTGGAACTAACTGGACACGGGATGCCGTTCCTGGTTGAAAGCGCAGGCTCTTTGGACACTAAGAGAGGATATAAATTCACACCATCGGGTGAGCTGGGTTAGCCCCCCTCAGTTAATTTATTTCTAAAAAAAATGCTTGATGAGCTTTAACCTGTGCTCAGCCCTGGGTCACATGCTGGTGTCCCTGCCTGGTGGCGGGTGTGGCGCCATTCCCCAGTGGGAGCGGCAGACAGAGTACAAGTGCTAAGTGTTGTGAAGGAGCGAAGCTCAGACCCAGGCTGGAAAGCACGTGGAGGAAATACAAGCTTTTTAGTGTTCCTCACAGGCATGAGACAGGCAGCAGAGAGAATGGAGGCTGGGGACAGACGGGGCCTCCATCAGGACAGGTGGCTGGAATGAGGCATGTGCAGGGGGGGCCAAGACAGTGCAGTCCCCCTGTCCCTCCCAGCTGGCCCCCCACTTCTCAGCTCCCCCTGACAAAGGGCCGTGGCAGCACTGGCCATCATAGTACTCACCATGGCATTCACTGGCCAAGGACTGTTTAGTTCTGTGTTTTTACTGGAGAGAAACTAGATATGTGCACCTTTACATTGAACTATTGAAATTATTAGGGTTTTTTGGAGTGTGGGACCCTGCGGAGCCCACACTCTGAGGTCTTGCGCTGGCTCTGTTTCTGTCTCACACACCCAGTAAAGGAGTTTGGACTCCGTCCTGGGGCACAGGGGAGAAGCAATGGGCTTTCAGCTGGGGCAGTGATCTAAATTCCGGAAAGATCGTTCCTACTGTAGAGTGGAAAATGGGTTTAAAGGCAAGAAGCTGTGACAGCAAGGCCAGGTCAGGGACTAGTGAGGTGCCTAGGGTGCAAAATTTGAGGAGGTGCTCACTCTCAGGGGTGTCCAAGTGTCAATAGCAAAAGGCCTAAGGCAGCTAAAAGAGAGCACCCGAAAAGCTACAGCAGGGTTGTGAGGGCGGGAGAGGACGGCGTAGGAGTCAGGAACAGGGCAGTCTTGGCCGCAGCCCTCACAACGACATCGGCACAGAGCGTTGACACCTGGTGCCTTCATCCACCCTTGCAGACACCTGGCTCAGGCCTCCTGAACTCCCTGAGACTGGCTTCACCTGTAAACAAAGGTGAGCATTTGCTCTGAGGGTGGTGTGGACATCAAAAGAAACAATTATAATCTGGAAGGAGGGAGTGACTCCTTCTAGGAAGCTGAGTCTGGAGGTTCCCATCCCAGGGAGACCTGGAGGGAGTCAGGGCCGGTTCCCAGCTGGGTGGCCCTAGGAGAGCTGCTTTGCCCCTCTGGGATAGTCCTTCTAAAAATACGGTGATTTGTTTATATTTCTAAAGTTCTTTGCAACTCTGAAAGAAAAAAATGTATCCACGATGCCAACAGAACATTGAAAAAAATTCAATAGACTAGAACAAAAGACTAAAAATGAAAAAGAATCCCCTAGTCTGAGGCCATCACTTGCGTGGTGCAAGTGGAGCGCCCCCTGCAGGTACTTCCTCGTCTTTCTCCAATCTGGACCGTGCTTCATGGTAAGCGACTGGGCTGAGTCTAAGGGGCTACATGGAGTGATTTCAAGAGTCGTGGCCGAACCCTTCTACCAAAGACCGCAGCTGATGGTGCTGTTCTCATCTTTGCTCCCCATTGTTTTGTGGGAAGAAAAGCCCCCTCAGGCTCCCCCTTTAAAACACAAATGTCCAGCAGAAATGTCTCCTGAGGGCACCCTCGCTTTGTCTCCACCCTTGGTGCTGCTGCAGCCCCCCACTCTGTCCCCGCCTCCTGCGTGGCCGGCTGCAGTTTGACGCCTCTGAGAAGCACGGGTCAGGCTTCCAGACTCAGCAAGATCCCAGGCTTCTCTCTGTGTTTCCAGAAAAGGAGGGAGTGGTTCAGATCAGATCCCAAAAATGACGACGTTTTCTCTTTCCTCTGAGTTTAAGCTGGAGCCAAACCTTATGCAACAAGGCAGATATGTTCACACGGAAACAATAGCACTTGGAAGAATGCTTATGGAGCCAGGTGGACAAAAGCATTATTAACAGCTGGCATTAGAATCTGTCTTAAGGGACACTTGAATTATTTAGAAAAATCCTTTGATTAACCTCTTGGGGGGTAAAACCCTGAGGGCATGGAATAGCAGCAGAAAATGAAACAGTAAAAATGTTCTGGGTTCAAACACAGAAGGAGAATTTGGGAGGTGGTATACAGGCAGGAGGAAATGGATATGGCAGGAGTTTGGGGGCCAAGGTGGGGTACCTGAGGTACGTTTGTAACAACCGACAGCAGTGATCATCATAGCTAACATTCCTGAGCTTGTTAATCTTCCGTCCTGTGGAAATACAGCAGATACTGTGGGTGTCAACCCATCCATTTGTGGGGGACACAATTCAGCCCACGACAAGGATCCCTTTTGGGCCAGACGCTGTTCCAAGGTGCTACAGAGGCAGCAGTGAAGGACAAAAGGGTGGAGAGGTGATCACTGACCATGTGAGTGATAATAAGGGAGAGAGGAGGAGGGTCCTGTTCTCAGACCTCTTGGCAAGTCTTGCTCCTCGGAGCCCTGTGATGAGGGAGCTTCGTCCTGCCTCTCTCTTTCTTATTGCTCCCCCGCCCCACCCACCCTGGGAGAGGCTGCAGGTTCTCTCCTGTCTGTTTCCTGGTAAACCACAATCATTGCATTTTCTTCACGGCTTTGTAACTATAACTTTTTTTTCCCTGTGTCTGAAGCCCCTTCTGACTGTGAGCTCTCTGAGAAGAGAAATGTTGTCTCGCTCACCGCTGGTCCAGAACCTAGCACAGTGCCTGACATGTAGAAGATGCTCAATAAATGTTTGATGAATAAATGAATAAAACCAGAGCGGGTCTGCTCTGCAGGCTCTGCAGTCAGGGTCTTGTGGGATCAGGCGACGGGGGAGGCAGAATTTTAATAAGCAGCGGAAAATTCAAGAATCGGAGACATCTAAAGGCTGCTTGTCTGACTTCCCTGCCATCAGCTGCAGGGTTTCTGAAAGGCGAAGATGGATGAAAAATTTTGTGGGCTGGTTCAAATAAAAGCTGAAGAGGAGACGTTTTATTTCAGTTTTTAATTGTGAGGCTTTCAGTGAGGACAGCGCTGCTTACCCACAAATGTAAGCTTGAAACTATGATTTGCCGTTTCTCTAATCTTGAAAGTGCCAGGCAGGCGGTGTGGGGAGTAGGTAAGAGTGGGGGAAACCATAAACCGACAATTACTGAGTTCTTACCTACATGCCTGGCACGTTGCTCGACTCGTTACATACGTGATCCTATTTAATCCTCACGTCAACAGGCAATCTGACCACTTTTATGTCACATGTGAGAAAACTGCTCAGAGGGCATGAATGACCAGTGGCTGGTCCCGGAGCGTTCGGGTCTCGGAGCCAGGCCCTCCCGACGCCAGGCCCCTGCTCTCATCCCGTCTCCTCGGATTCTCTTTCTCTGAGGACGCCTCCGTTGTGTGCGCTCGTCCCTCGTGCTCCCTTCTCACCCCAGTCCTGCTCCTGCCCAATGGCCCCCGAGCACGCAAGGGCTGTGTACACGGGATGTTCTTGTTAAGCCTTGCTCTGGAGCTCACAAATTCTAAATCAAACAAACAAACAAACAACAACAACCAAAAAAACGAACAACTCTGAAAACCAGCAGTGGAGCCGAGAGGCAATTTTCATTTGTTTGTTTGTTTTCCAGTTTTTACCTGTACAAAGCTTGGTATCCAGCATCGAAGAAAAGACCACACAATTAACTCTCAAGGAATCACATCGACAAATTCTACTCAGTGAAAGGTCAATGTGTGCATCTTTTTTTTTTTTTATGAAGGTAAGGTCCCTGTCTTAGCTTGGGCTACTCTAACAAAATGCCACAGACTGGGTGGCCTGAACAACAGACATTTCTTTCCCCCAATTCTGGAGGGTGAGAAGGTCAAGATCAAGGTCCTGGCAGATTGACTCCTGGGGAGGGCTCTCTTGCAGGGGCTGCCTTCTTGCTGTCTTCAGGTGATGAAAACAGAGGGCTCTGGTCTGGCTTCCTGTTCGTATAGGGGAACCCATCCCCTCTCATCTCGGGAGCCCCAACCTCATGACCTCTTCTGAACCTGATGACCTCTCAGAGGCCCCGCCTCCAAATAACATCACCATGGGAGTCAGGGCTTCAACATAGGAATTTGGGAAAGATGCAAATGATTCAGTCCATAAACAGTCCCTGTGGTTGACTTCAATGATTTAAACCGGCAAATTCTTTGTGCCGAAAGGAATCCGTCCTGATCCACAGAGAATTCATCCAGGCGAGCAGGAGGCCAGTCCTGGTTAGAACTGTGTCTGAGACCGACAATTATTTTGATGGTTTTGTGATCTAATCAGATAAAAAGCCCAAGAACTTGGTAACTCTCCTCGAATGGCCTGTCCTATATTGATACCAACTTGGAAGAAACCTTCTGCTACCACACTATTTGTGTCACAAGATGAAACAAACAAATACTTGAAAGAAGAGACTTACTTACCCAAGTTAGGATGCCTCTGGTGACTTCTCTTCCTGATCTGGTTCCTGGCATCCCGGGGAATGTAATCACCTGGGACCTTTGTGAAGGTTAGAGCTCCTGTCTACACAGTCATGCCCAACTCTGTCATCCTCAACATGTATCTCATCCATGGACAAAATGACCATTAAGAGAAAAACGTTTAAAACAAGAACATGCGAAGGCAGTTCTGATTTGAAATGCATAGCTCTTTATCTGGGCCTGAACAAAAGTGGTTCACTGGGCAATTATTCTTCGCTCGTCTTAAAATTCTGCTTTGTCCAGAGGGCTTCTCTCCTTAGTCCCATTCACCCAGGACTGTACTCGGCTCTCCTCCCACAAGCCACCTTTAGTGGGGAGATTGAGGGAGGGGTTGTGTGCATGCAGTGGAGTTCTGTCCCCTTGGAAGTTTTAACCAGCATCGACGTCGAGCTGGGTACCGGTCCCTGAGCCCTCAGCCACGTCTCTAGAGTCAGATGTGCTTCGGAATTCAGAATTTAAATTTTGGAAAGGCCGCTCAGTACACGTGTTAGATTTATCGTAGGTGACTCACAGCAGTATCTATTGGGAGGCACCTGGTATTCCGGTCACACTATTGCACTTATGCAGGAAAACTATTAATGATCCCGAAGTGGGATAAAGACTGTCAGTAATGGTTAGGTTTTGCAACCAAATCTTTGAAGAAAGTTTCCAATCTTCGGAGCATTTTGGATTTCAGAACTCCGGAGAAGGGATTGTGAAGCTATGGTATGTGATTTAGAGAACATACAGGCTCGATAATCTCATTTTCAAGCAATCAGCTGCTCTGGGGAAAAAAAAATCCTCTGGCGAAATCCTGGGGGAAAATTTCTCCATGTCTCTCCCTATCACAACACTCCTCAATTAAAGGCAGTGGGAATCCGTGCAATTCGGACTCAGGCTCGGGGAAATTGCCCTGCCATCCCCCCACTCCCAGGCTGTGCGTCCTTCCTCGGTTTGAAATTATAGCGGTTTTAGATGGGGGGGGAGGGAAGAAATCTTTTGGTATTTTTTAATTTTTTAGTTTATTGTTCTTTCTTCTTAAAAAAAAAAAAGTCATATAACTCATGGAAAAGCCAGATACAACAGCAACACTAAAAAGGGTTTTAAGCTCCTGACCACCCAAAGATAATGTCAACAACTTACTGTACATCTTTCCAGATTTTTATTTTTCTAAGTGTTTAAAAAATATAGCAAAATGAATAAACACTGCACACAATTCTGTAGTGCAGGACACTTAAAAGTCACATTTAACAAACGCGGCATATATTTTCAGCAGGCAGAAATTAAGAACAAAAACATCTGTAATCCCACTGTTAATATTTTCAGTTGGGGGTAGAGCTTTTTTTCTTTTTTAATCCTGCATTTTACTTAGGATTTGTGTTGACTTCTGTGCTTGAGAATATGCACAAAACCACTGAGAACCTAACTTGGAGCTGCTTTTTCTAAAGAATAACAAGGTCTTGGCTTCCTCTTTAAAATTAGACATGCAAATTAGAGACATGGAGAATATAATAAGAGCTGGGAGGAAATGCAGACATGAGGCTGAATGGGCAGCCCTCTCACTTACCACACGAACACGGGGGCTGTTGGGTGGTCCACACGCGTCAGCAACACGAGGCCCAACGCCTGGGAGTGATCCTGGCTACTCCATCAGGCAAAGCATTCGCCTTCTGTGAGCACCAGTTGCATGCCATGAAACAGGTTAGTGCTCGTGCCTACTTCCTAGGGTGTCCTAAGGATGAGATGAGCCAGTAGACCTGGAGGGCTAAGCGAAGTGCACAGTGCCGTGAAGAGCCCAGCAAGTGCAACTCTGTCCGCTGGTGACAGCAGTGGAAGAGGGACTCATGCTTCGCTGATCCCAGCCCAGGGCTCCTCCCTGACACCATCCACGGAAGACTGGGGGCAACAGCCTGTGAGGGATGGGCTTTGGAATGGTCAGGTTGTGGGAAAGGGATGAAGACAAGCCCAGAGCAACCTGATTATACTTGCTCCTCACTTTCTGTACAATAATCATTGCCAAGGGTGAGTGGCCGTAGGGACCATCTTCCTTTCATAGCTGAGTCTTAAATGCAAAGCAGAAGGCCCTGTTCCTCCATAACCTTCTCAACAGAAGAATGGGGGACATGGCCTGGGATGCAAGAGAATGGAATGAAGATGATTCTGGAAGGGGGTCATGGCAAAGGGCGTAAGAATGTCCACATTTATCAGGGCACTTGACCTGAGAAAACAGACTTTGTACCTAAACATAGCTAAAATATTAATGGAATTAAGATGAAATGTGAGAGATATAGATACTGTGCTGGGCAGTAAAGCACAGATTTCCTCAATAGTGCACGAACCCTGGAATTCAATATCAACTTGATGCTTGGAAGATGTGGAAAAAAATACAATTCAGTCAAACCTGATAACTGAAGAAATATGCATGAACCATAAACATGGAACCTATACATGAAATATCTATATATATGGAACATATCTGGCTGGAAGAAATATTAATTGTTCTTACATTGCTTGAAACACACAGGCATGCATACCCATATACACACAAGCTCATTTGCATGTGCACACATATGCATGCATACACACATGCATCCACACACAGTGAAGCTTATTTGCATGTGCACACGTACGCACACACACACCCATGTACACGCAAGCTTGCACATGCAACACACAGGCACACACACCCATTTATACACAGGCATGTTTGCACGTGCACATACTTACACAAGCACATGCACCTATGTGCACACAAGGTTGTTTGCAGGTGCACACCCCCGTGCATGCACACACCCTTGCACACACATGCTTTTTGCATGTGCACACACATGCACACACACCCATGCACACAAGCTTATTTGCATATGTACCTGCTTGCACATGCATGCATCCATGCATGCACAAGATTGCTTGCACGTGTGTATACACATTTCTGTGCACATCAGCATGCACATACATGCATGCACACACCACCCACCCACACACTTGCACACAAATGTGTACACATGTACATGTACACATATTTCTCTTAAGTTTCCTGGTAACCTGAGGGATGGGAGAGTTGGTGGGGAGCTTGTAATATAAGATTTGCTAACCACGTGACCCCTGTTCTTTGCCGAAAATCCTTCAGTTATAAGAGCCATCATCTCATTTTTATTGTTTTTTAAAGGGGAGCCTGCCACAAAAGAGAAGCTGTGTTTATAACAACCAGCCATGGCTTCTAATCATATTTACTATGAGAGTATAGGAACTCTTAAAGGTTCTCTTAATCTGGAGGATTCAAAGCACCCAGGCCTCTTGGAAAGACTGTGATATGTAACCTTAATTTACTTAAAAGAAAACCCTAATCGGGTGCCGTAATTTGTGTCCTGATGCTAATTTTTATGCATCATGGAGACGGCCATTCATCCTTTCCCCAGGGAATTTCGGAGGGGAAAGTGCCAGGCCCCTCTACCTCCCAAATGGAATTGCCTTCCAGGCTGGAATGGTATTTTTGAAAGAAAAAAAATCTGCAGCATTTCTCTTCATTGCATTTATTGTTGTTCAGAGGGCTTGCTTGGTGATCCCTGGTGAGCAAAGAAAAGAATTTGGGGTTTAAATATAGTTCGGGGTCAGTAAAAAGAGGAGAAGGAATCCAAGACAACTTCTCATTAAAGAATGGGGGAGAAGCTGTAATAACAGGAAAGAAGGGAGACACTGAGCTTCTTTGCCTATTTAGAGAAATGTCATCTACATTCACACCATTAAACCTATCTTTGTCATGTACCCTTTGCAGAGTTAATCCATTAGGGCCTTCAGAAATTCCCTTCTTGGGTGTGTTCTCCTGAAACATTTGGAGTGAGTGCTAGTGCAAAGGGAGAATTTACAGGAAAACCCTAAAATGGAAAGAAAAAAACAGTGCAGCATTAGCAGTGTTTCAAGCTTCCATGAATCAAATCCAAAATGGATATAGGAAAATACTGCCTTTTCTCTTTGCAATGCAAGAATGAACGGGCAGACACGCCCACTTTTTCCTCTACTGGAAGGGAAGAAAGCCTATGAACTCCACATTTCAGGTCCTTTCAAAAGCGGCTGGGACCCCCAACCCTGAACGTGTGCATCTGTGCTGTTGTTTGAAACGCACCCCTGTGCCCGATGGCAGGGTTCCTGCCTGCCACTCAGAGCCCTGCGCAGACGCCGAGCGCCGCAGCCCAAAGCGGCCCCTGCCCTACCCCCAGGAGGCTCTGAGCTCCTGGCAGAACTGCAGTTTCTCCGAATAAGATGGAAATTTATGAGGAGGAAATTATTCTGGTGTCTTCAGAAATACAACATTCCTGATAAAAATCTTGCTTCTGACAACAGACTAACAAGATACATTTGTTCGCGGTTTCTGTTCCCGGGAATCCGCGCGGTGAAGGCTCTGCCCTTTCGTTGCAGCCTTTGAAGGAGACGCACGCGGTGACAGGCATGATTCAAGATTTTCATTTCACAAACATCTGAGTCGTATATGACATACCATGCACTCTGCTGGATGCACTCGCGTGTCCTGCCCTCTGTGGAGAGAGGGTGTGGGGAGAGGCAGCCCATCTCATCAGCACCATTCGCTGAGCACCTACTCAGTGCCAGGAATCGTATTATTCACTGGGAATACAGAGTGGCCTAATGCCTAGACAAGATGTATTTTCTTTCTCAGTTCTGGGCAAATCACTCCATATCTTAATTTCCATTTCTATAAAATTAGGAATAGAATTACTATTGCGTGTGTGTGTGTGTGTGTGCGCGCGCGCGTGTAATAAAGGAGACTCATAAAACATTTTAAATAGTGCCTGGCACATAGTAGGTACACACTAAATAATGACTATGTAAGTTTTAGTGTTAAGGTACAACTCTTGCTTTCGGAGAGCTCAGAACCCAGCAGACATGCAGATCATTGCAGACACTGATTATCAGCCCCTGGGCCTTTGCAAAACCACTGTGTCTTCAATGCATAGAACACTTACGCTCGTTGTTACAAGACAGCCCCTTAGATAGCTGAGCTCTATTTCAGAAATTAATGTGGCAAGCTTGTGTTCTGAGTTCTTGGTTAGCTGTACATTGAAAGCGGTGAGAGAGAAAGGGTCGAGCTTGCTAAGAGCATAGAAGCAACAGAATGAAAGTGCACCAAGCACTCGAAAGCAAGGAGGCAGACCCAACAATTAGAATAATGTGGCCAAAGAACGCGGACACCCTCGGCCTTCTGGGAGAATTGAAGACAGAAGTTCCCACATCTCAGTACATGAAGGACATGGAGCACACAGACCCGGCCGTATCGATCACACTCAGCAGCCCTCCCTTACAACCCAAACGAAGACTCGGATCTGTTCAGTGGGGCGTATTGAGGAAGACTGGCCACATACATGATTCTTTAAAAAACAACAACAACAACTTAGAGCCCAGTAATAAAATGTTGAACTTTTGGCACCTAAAAAGGAAGTTTTAATATTTGGACGGTTTACTGGTCTGCTTTCCCGCTAGCTGCTCTGCCAGGTAGATAAGATCCCATTGTGTTGGAGAAGGAGGTCACTCGCTGGTCTAAGGAGAGCTTAGCACATTGCGTAATTGGGAGAGAGCAGTTTCCACTAAGTTAGAATTAGCGGAACCCTCTAATACTTTTTGTAAATATGTAAATATAGTTACTAAAGTTTTAAGGCCATATGTTGCTACTGTAACAAGTAGCAGAAACTTAATGGCTTAAAAATAACACAAATTTATTTCACAATCGATGCAGATAGAGAAGAGGGGAACCCTCATAGTACCACATGCTCATTATTATAATTAAAATAATACACATTTCATAAAGTAGACTTCACAATCTTTCTGCCTAGAGATAACTTCTGTGTACTTTGAAGTACATATTTGAAATACTTATGTGTACTTAAACAAGTATGTACACAGTATCTGCATTTTTTCACTCAATGGATTATGATGATCTCTTCATGTCTCTCTCTCTCTATATATATATCCAGTTTATTCTTGTCAATAAAGGCATCCCATTGTGTCAATGTAACTTTATTTATTAAGCCGATTACCCACTTTGTTAGGTCGTTTTCACGTTTTTGCTGTTGTAAGCCCTGGTGCTGTACAATGAGTTTGCACTCAGAGTCCCCCAGGAAATTTTAAATTGCTTAACTTCTCTAAGCAACAGGGTTATTGATTACAAAATGGAGATAACAGCAGTATCTGACTCAAACTACTTTTTTAGGAACTAAAACAGTTAATGAATGTACAATGCTTATTACAGTGACTGGTAGATATTTCAATAAATATTAATGATTGTTTCATGATAATCTTCACTATTTTTTCAGTGAGCATAAGTTTAGTCAAAGTATTTTCATGATGAAATAAAAACTATATAAAGTTGTGACTTAAAAAGTACAATTTCAATTACATTTGAAATTGTAATCTTCCAGAAAGCATCCAGGTATCTTTTTCTTGGTGGAATACATTATTGTCTTTGCAAAACAAGGTTATTTGAGTAACTTAATATGGGTTTTGGTCACAAAGCTATGGGTGTAGGGGTTAGGGAGAGTCGTAGAAATCTCATATTTTAATACCAGCAGAGTCAGCAGGGGAAATAAAGCAGAGAGAAACTTTTAAGACATCAGGTATTGCCAATTTTACAGGCCCACGTGATCTCCGCTATTACTACAAAGCATTCTTCTTTCACGCAACCCTTATTGATTCCTTTGGGTAATGTCTTGGAAGTGAAATCACTGGATCAAAGAGCATGCACGTTTAAAACTGTGATACATCACCAGACCTCTCTCTGGTGTCTGCAAGGGAGTTTCCATGCTCCATCACCAGTCTCCGAAAATCTGATTAACATTCCATCTTGCTGTTTTAATTTCCACTTAGTTGGTTAACACTGAAATGATGCTTCTCTTATGACCAAGGCATTTGTTATTTCTTCATTCAGAATTTGCATGTTTTAAAAACATCTTTTTTCCTTACCGATCTACAGAAGCTCCTTGTGTATTAAAATGTTCTTATCGTTTGTTTGATTTTATAAATATTTTTTCACACTTTTCTTCAGTTATTAAATCTTATTTACTTTATATTTTCAATACCTTTAAAGCTTCAAAGCCTTATAATGGCATATCCCGAAAAAGTCCACAGTAATAAGAATACTTTGAAAATTATTTTAACAGCCAGTAAGTAATTCAAGGAAATGTCGAGTTACTGTGCCTCCAAAAATAAATGAGTTACAGTTTTTTCTTCTTCATAAAGGGTAAGAGATAAGTTAGTGGATACGTTTTCTTAATTTTCAGTTATTCTCCTTAACTTACTAATTGGCTGGTGAGAACTAGCAAACCACAACACAAATGAAGAATGGCAAACACACTAAAGAGAGAAAATTTGGAAACATTATAAAGTCATGATTAGTTTGATGTGTATTTGTTTTCATGAATATATGTGCTTTACTGGAGTGCTTTTGTTTCTGATATTTATCTTGAAGTTTATATACATATCCTAGTAGCTTATATTGTCTTACGCTCATCTACTACTTTATTCAATTAGCATTTGTTGAGCACCTATTATGAACTTGGCTTATATTTGTAGTATGAAGTTTTTCACAGTGTAGTGGGGTGAGCATTGGCCTCACCAGTCCTTTCAATTACGATTAGCCTATTTCTTGCCGTCCTCTCGTTGTAAGTAAACGTTGTTCCTGTATTACATGATTTCTTACCTTCTGCCATGCGTCACAGATGCTGAGCACTGGGAGTCCTATCCGTGGCTTTTCTCTCCTCACGTTTCAGTCACTAGTGGTCTGAACATATTAAATGGAAAGTGGCAGAAATAGACAATTCGTAAGTTTTAAATTGCCCGCCGTTCTAAGCAGTGTGACGGCATCTCGCACTGGGTTGCTACCTCCTGGGAATCCCCCTTTTGTCCAGCATCTCCACCCGTGTTCCTCCTGGCCGGTGAGTCACTTAGTAGTCACCTCGGTTATCAGATCAATTGTCGATTGTCGCAGTAGGGCAGTGCTTGTGTTCAGGTCGCCCTTGTTGACTTCATGATGCCTCATTCCCCTCTCTGCCTCTTGTCACATCGGCATTTTGTCATCTCACTCATCACGAGAACAAGGGTGAGGGCAGTACAGTAATATATTTTGAGAGACAGAGACAGACAGAGGGGGACCACACTCACATACGGTTTATTACCACATGTTATAATTATTTCATTTTGTTATTAATTATTGTTAATCGTTTACTATACATAATTTATAAATTAAACTTCATCTTAGGTATTTACGTATAAAAAAAAACATAGTACAGTTGACCTTTGAATGACACAGGTTTGAACTGCGTGGGTCCATTTATATAAACATGGATTTTTTTCAATAAATACAACGGGCTCTTCCTATCCACAGGTTTTCCTTGTGCAGATTAAGCCAACCACGGGTCAAAAACCGTATTTTCTCATTTCCAGCTGCATTTTCCCAGCTATGGAATCCCAACAGGATCAAAAATACTGTTTTTGATCTGCAGTTGTTGAATCCTCAGATGCAGAGGGCTGAGTGTAGAATCCCAGTTCTAGGTGGATTTTCAACTGTGTAGGCACCTCCGGTGACCCATGTTGTTCAAGGGTCAGCTGTGTCCACCCTTGACACAGGGGCATCCACGGTTACCCACCATTCCAGGCATCCACTGAGGGTCTTGGAACAAACCTCCTGAGGACAAAGGAGGGACTACTGTACGTGTCCACTTGCAGGCAGGTGAGTATCTGTGGGCAGTGATTTGCTCACACAAAAGGCTCAGTAAAAGCGTTTTCAGTGGGTGAACTTGAGATCAGGTGTTAGGTTCTGTGATCAGCTGTGTGACTCTTCAAAAGTCACTTCACTAACCCATGTCTCAGTCTCCTCGTCTGTGCACTACATGGCATGTGTCCCGTCAGAGCTGAAGGGCGTGTAGTGTCTTCCTGGACTGGGGAATGTGGCTGAGACACACGCTGGCAGAGGAAAAGGCCATTGCCCAGCAGTGATGTTCTCTGCAGGGGACGCAGATGGAAGGAACACTGACGGTCGGCAGAATTCCAGGGGTGAGAGCAACTGTAGTTAGGAAGAAACTGGAAAATTCTACATTTTTACAGCATCTGTGCATTGTTCACTCTATCCCTTCCTGTCATTTGAAGCGTACCGAGCATAGAGTGTTATTTAAATTTTGAAATATTGGGTTGGCCAAAAAGTGTATTTAGTTTTTTTTTTCCATATGACAACTCTAGTGGCACTTAGTTGTCTTTAATGTCATTTGAAACAATTCTGTTGCATTGTATGGTGACAGCTGTCCTATTAGTGTGCATTTTTAAAAAAACATCAAAATCGGTGAAGTTTTGTGCCACCATTTTAATATTGAAGATGGAAGAAAACAGGCAACATCTCCAGCATACATGCCTTATTATTTCATGAACGGTAAAAATGCCACTGAAATGCAAAAAAGATTTCTGCCACGTATGGAAAAGGTGCCATGACTGGCTGGATGTGTCAAAAGTAGCGTTTGCGAAGTTTCTTGGTACTGTTGACATTTTGGCCAAATAGTTCTCTGCTGTGGGGCTGTCTTACGCATCAAAAGATGTTTGGCAGCACCCCTGGCCTCTACCCACCAGAAGCCAACAGCAGGAGATCGCCAACGTACTCAAAATAGCCACATCAATAAAGTTATTGGTGGAAATGAAAAACACGTCTTCTGTTCTATGGAAAGAACTAAATGGACTGTTTGGCCAGCCCAATAGCGGTTTTTGCTCTTTACTGTCCTGAAACTCACAGGGATTTGCAGCCCGTGGACATGTGCCCAGTTAAAATCAGTGACACCAGATGGTCCCCAACCAGATCCATAATTACTTCTGACTTGAGCTAACAAACCAAGCAATGAACTCATGAAAAGGTAATTGTGAAACATTTGTGTTTTTGACAGTTTTGCAAGTGATTTTTTATTTCTTAGCAGATAAATAACTTTGGCATTTTTTATCAATAAGAAAAGAATATACTTCTATTGCAGGCTCTTTAAAAATGCACATAATCTAAAAGAAGAAGAAGATTAAAAAAACACCCATCATCCCACCGCTTCGAGATAACAGCTACAAAATGTTCATGCTGCCATTTCAGACTTTTTCTATTGCAAAATGCTAAATATAAGTAAATAGATGTGTTTAAATAAAAACAGCATACCTTTTATTTCACAATCATTTTTCTAACAATATATAACAAACATAATTCTATCATTCTATGTCAATAAACACGTCTATTGAGCTACTTTTCACTGGTAGCCCGATACTCCCTAGAGTTAGCTGAATCTTTGGGAACACCTGCAAAATAGCCACCATCTTTCCCACCTGGGTTCTGAACTGTTTGAGAAAGTAACGTCGCCTTCACTCTTGACAAAGCTGATATTGGATGCAGCACCTAACACCCGAAGGCTGACAGACTTTCTAACATTGAGCCTCAGGATTGCACAGAATCTCTTACCCAGCCCCAGGCAGTGCAGGGCAGGTGGGTCCTGACCCGAATGAAGAGGGACACCCGCAGACGTCTTATTTCCCAGAGCTGGGAAGAAGGGACTGGCTGATGCACTCAGTTCCTTCTTCCCAAACTCACCAGTAAGAAAAGTCCCTTCTTTTCCCATGGGATAGGGAGAAAGAGGAGGCAGAGGGCTAGAGACTCTGCTAGTGGAGCTCCCGCCACATCAAAGGAAAGATCAGAAATCGGAAACGGGGAAGAAGGTCTCCTTGACTATCGATGTATCAGGATTTATATAACCAGCCCTGTGGACGTTTGGATTGTTTCCAATCATTTCATTATATCCCACATTGTTTTGTCTGGGCACGATTATCGTCCCCACGGGTGCAGGAAAGGAGGCTCCGTGAGGCTCTGCACGTTACCTGGGATCACCTGGTTAGTGCTGGGCCTGTACTTTGACTTCAAGTTTTCCTGACTCATAAGCCCAAAATCCCACCTCTGCAAGACTATTCAGAAATCACTCTGGCTCCCTGCTCAGGCAGATGGGGAAGGCTCAGTGGAGGAGATGGGATATGCTGGGTCATAACTATAGACACAGAACAACCAGACAGTCACCCAGGGGCTGGCAAAACAAGTGGGCGATGGTCTGGCCACAGACCACGTGCATAACTGTGGCAGGCAAGTGGAGCGACCGCAGTGGGGTGGAGGCAGGTCCGGTGAGATTTCGTAAACAGGGGACTTGTTCTCTGCACTGCCAGCGAGCCTGGAAACACCGATGTCTGTCCTTGAACCCTCTCTCTAAAGAACTGCCCTGCTTCAGTTCCCCTGACAGTGACCATGCCTTGCCTTCACTTTCTGGAAGATGACAAGGGAAATTACAGACACGTGTCTTCAGAGCCCAAGTCCTGGAGGCTTTTTATTGGAGACTTTCTTTGTCATTAACTATAAACTGAGAAAGCAGCACCCAGGTGTCGGTGACAAGAGTTTGGTGGCAGGGGTTGGCCACCTTCCTTACACACGGCTAGTTTGATCGGAAGGTGGCTGTTTTATCGGCAGCGGGGACTTCTGGGGTTCACAGCCCATGCTAACGGATCACTCTTGTTTCCTGGTTTCTGGCCTAATGGTCTGTGGTGTGTGTGTGGTTTTCTCTCTCCTCTTCTTCATAACTCAAAGCCCTGCATTCACCCTGACTTGAGATATAGTCACAGTCTTGCTTTTTATTTTCTTTCAAATGCATGGTGTGCTTTATTTAGCTGGAATCTAAAAAGATTCTGTAGCCAATTCTTTGCTTGAGTATTGCCTTGCTGGATTGTTTTGTAGCAAGTCTTGATTCAAGGCTGGTGTTTTGATTCAGGGAGAAAAACAAAACTGCCCAATAGAAGATGGAAACAGGTAAGTCTGGAAAGGCAGGTGGCAGCTCGGGTTCACGAGACCACAGGCAGACACAAAGAACTGGAGTAGGCCCAGGATGGGGACGCCACTGGGCCCATTCACCCGCCTGTTTGGGCCCTCTTCTAGCCTGTAGGCAGGTCGTGCTCGGAGCTTCGTATTAAGAACTGCCTTAGGTAATGTGCTTGGATGATACAAAGGAACAAAACATCCCCTGTTCTCTAAGGTCTTAACAATAAGATATGCATGCTGCTACAAACTGAAACAGTGTGTGGTGCTCAAGCAATGGGATAGCTTGTTGAGATGTTAACTCGTGTCTTGTTTTCACGGTATTTCCCCCTCTTCCCAGAGCTGGCTGAGACCTCTGTTCCTCCTCTTCTCAGGGAAGAGTTCCATTGAGGAGAGAGAAGACGACTGCAGGCCAGGTTTGGGCCAACCTTGCCTTAGATCATGTGGGTCATAGGAGATAAGACTAAACCTAGTGAATGTTAAATAATCTGATGAATGTTTCATTTTAACAATATTTATTGAGCACCACCTTAAAGCTGGGCATTTCATTTTGGTAAGCTCATTATTATTATAGTAATTGTTAGTGCCATCCCCATGTAAGAGCTGAGGACACTGAGGCCCAAATAAGTTTTTTTAATTGTCCCAATTCTGACTGCTAGTTATTGGAGGTTACAGGTTTCAATTCATGTTTGACTCCATTCTAACCACTTTTCATGAATAAAAGTTTTGGAAGTTGGGACTGCAAGCAGTTCCTTGCATTTTATTAAGAATTAATAAAGCCCATATTCTAAGTAAGAGGACTCTAAGTAGATTTAGTAGTACCTCATCGAGGGCACAGAATTGAGTGCGGGAAAGGCAGGCTGGCGGAGTGAAAACAAGGTGATCGATTAGTCTTGTGTTGGTCTCTAACAGCTCTGTCGTTTGGGACCAGTTCTTTCATCCCCTGTATCACCCTGATACTGAGGATGCTGATCTGACCTGCTTTCAGAGCTCTGTTCAGATTAATTATGTAAGAAGAAAGAAGCATTGTAATTCTTGAATGTAGAAATCAGAAAGCTGGGTGAGTAGAACACTTTAATGGTACAAAGGACACATTCCTTTTTGGATTATTTGATGACTTATATGCATATCTCCTGAAGCCTAGGACCCAGAACAGTGCCCAGCACACATAGTAAGTGCTTAATAAATACTTTTTGAATGAATACTGTTTGCATTCTAGAAGCTGAAATTTGTCACATATTTTTAAAAATATAGTTGATGTTAAAGTTAAATAATGAGTCTCAAAATTAGGCAAATGTCCATCCATTTTGATTTATTAAATGACTTTTCCCAAGTATGTTTTATGATATGCTGGTCTTCAGGATCTTATGTATGAAAAGGTTCTATGATCGATTATAGTTAGCAAATATTCATTCACGCCATACATTTTCTTAGATACATTGTATATATATGATCTAAATAAAAGCAAATGATCTTCCAGAGTGTGGGCCCCTTGTCATACAGGCTTCCCCCACTAGGTGAAAGTTCTAGGAATCCATCTGTATCAGTGTACCAGCTGGCGTTGTTGTGAGAAGCTGCATTCTGCTGCAGTGAATTTTTTTCAAAGACTTTTACATGTTTGCCTATTTCATAATGAGGCACCTGCACACACCATGCTGAGTGTTCAGAAGTTTTTGACCAAAAACAGCATGACCCCCCATGCTCCACCCTCCCTATTTACCTGGCCTCACCCTGAGTGACTCTCCTCAGCCCACCCCATTGAAAAAAAGTCCTCAAAAGGAAACATTTTGCCAATGTGGAAGAGGTGAAACAAAAAATGGCAGAAACACTAAAAGGTGTCAAAACTGACAAGCTGAAAACTATTTTGAGCCCTGGCTGGTGTGGCTCAGTGGATTGAACGCTGGCCTATGAACGAAAGAGTTGCTGGTTCAATTGCCAGTCAGGGCTCATGCCTGGGATGCAGGCCAGGACTCCAGCAGGGGGTGCCCGAGATGCAACCACACATGGATGTTTCTCTCCCTCTTTCTCCATTCCTCCCTCTGAAAATAAGTAAAATCTTTTTATAAACTGTTTTGAGGAGTGGTCAAAATGTCTCAATAGGTGCATTGCATCAAGTGAAGAGTGCATTGAAGGTGACTGAGGTCGGAACATAAGAGTAAGTACACAAGTTTTTATAAATAAATTCCGTTTTGGGGGGTTCCCCCTCATACTGTGTTAACATGTCAAAGGCCCCCGGATGAGGCAGGGACGGATGGATTCTCTCCTAGAGCCTTCACAGAGAAAATGTTCCTGCCAGTCGCTTGACTCTGGACTCCGAGCCTCCAGAGCTATGAGAGAATGCATCACTCTTGTTTTACGCCATCGAGTGTGTGATGCTTTGCTGTGGCAGCCTGCTGTTATGAGTCTACTCTGGGGTCCGCTGCTCTTGGCTGGGTACCTGACTACAAACGTTGCCATGAGGTCAGCTTGCTCTCTGCCTCCCCACCAAATTCTGTTTTGCATGTGGCCACCTGAATGGCCTCACTACAATGCACACCCATCCTGCTCCTTTCTGGATTAAAACTCATTGCTCTTTTTTAAAAGGTTTTATTTATTTATTTTTAGAGAGAGGGGAAGGGAGACAGAAAGAGAGGGAGAAAAATGTCAAGGTGCTAGAGAAACATCAATTGGTTGCTTCTTGAATGCCGCCAACCAGGGACCTGGTCTGCAACCCAGGCATGGGCCCTGACCAGGAATCAAACTGATGACCTTTCAGTTCACAGGCCGGACCACTCAACCCTCTGAGCCACACCAGCCAGAGCAAAACTCATTGCTCTTAATAAAGTCTCCATACTTTCTAAACTAGCTTCTCAGTGCTCTGCCCTTGGCCTCTAACTCAGCTCACCCTCAGTTCTCCATCCACATGACCTTCCCACTCTCCTAGTTGAGAGTGGTTATCAACCCTGTGGGCTTTCATAAGATGCCTTGTTGGCCCAAACCTTTGACACAGCATTGGAATTGCCAATCTTTTGGTTTTCCTTCACTAGACAAGAAGATCCACGAGCAGAAGTCCTGGGTGGATCTCCATCACCACTGTCTCTCGAGGCAGAGCACTGTGCTGGGCGAGGCAGACCTATAAACACTTGTTCGTTAATTAATGAATTATCCCCTGAGGATAGCTGTGGAGACCAGGGCTCAGTGTTTGCATCGAAGCCCAGATTCAAAGCTTTAGAATGGCTAGCATCCTAGCTATGTATAGCCTAAATTTATTACCAGGACTGGAGTAACTTGCAATAACTTTTAGAGGTGGATTCTTGTATGATCTCCCTCTGCAGAGAGAACCACTAAGGCACAGGAGGGTTAAAGAGACTTGTTCAAGGTCATAGCACAAGCGAGTTGTGGAGCCAGTTTGAACCAAGGCAGTCTGACTTCAGACCTCACAGTTTTAGCATGACTCCATTTTTCTAGGATACTTTGCATCAGACATTCAGATCTCTTTTTGGACCATGTTATCAGAAGGCCACATGTCTTTACTGCTGTTTTCTGAATACATAGTCACTATGCAGTATAAAGAAATAGGCGGTGTTTAAATACCCTCTGCACAGTGCTTCACTGAAGCCGAGATAACAAAGTTCAAGTTCTGACCTTATCTTCATTCGATCACACTTAGTAAGCACCTGCTCTGCACTTAGCTCTGTGACAGACGCTGGACAGACAGAAAAGCTCGAAACCAGGCCTCCACATCTTGCCTTCTGAGAGGGGAGGCTGTTGAGCCCATAAACATACTGTGGTCGAGTGTGGTTGATGCAGACATGGATTTACATCCAAGGTAAAGGGATGGTCTGGGAGGGCTGGACTCGGCCTGTCTCGGAACACGGAGCCCGAGGAAAATCTTCTGGCTCTCGTCTTGTGAGAGATGAAGGACAAAGTCTTGTGAAATAGTCCAGTGTTTTCTTTTCCTTTTGCTATTTAATTCTGAGCAGTTTGGTTATATCGTAACAAAGCAGAGGGCAGAGAACAGCCAGAATAAAAAGGCTGGAGCCAGAAAATAATGGGATAATGATATCATTCTATTGAACTTGGACTTTACCATGGTGGTGATATCACTGAAGGATTTAAGGAAGAGGAGGGACACAAAGGCTTTTGCTTTAAAAAGATCAGGTGGGTGGCCTTCTTACATTATAAAAAGCATATTATGCTTATATGACATGTACAAATGTGTACTTTTTGTGTGCGTGCATTTTCATGTGGTTATTTATGTGCACACATACATATACTCTGCTGTTGCCATTTTTGGAGGTCGAGATGGTCAAATACCACAAGTTCAAGCAGTCTGATCTGTGGAGCGGGGGCATTTATATACCTGCTCCTTGGGGTCGGTCATTTGAGGCGCCCCCGGCTGGGAGGCAGGCAAAGTGCCCGAAGCCCCTCATGGAGGAGGTTCAGACACGGGCAGCTAGAAGTCTGCCCGGCTGCATTCAAAGGGTGAGGCCCAAGGGGCACACCTCACCACACCCATCTTTATTTCTTACCAGCTAAATGGCCTGGACTTAGCCCCTCAATTCCTTGAGGTTCATTTTTCTTATGAGCACAATGAGGACAATGCCTACTTTCCTTGGCTTTATAGGCTGAATTATGGCCTCTCAAATCCACATATTGAATTCTTAACCCCCGCACCTCCAAATGTGACTATATAGAGAGATGGGGTCTTTAAAGAACTAATTCAGTTAAACTGATGTGGTGTGAGTGGGCCTTCCCTTAGTGTGACTGGTGTCTTTGTAGGAAGAGACCAGGACACAGACACACACAGGGAGGACTGCGTGAGGACACAGGGAGGAGACGGCCCACCTGTAAGCCAAGGAGAGAGACCCCTGAGAGACGTTAACCCTGCCGACACCCTGATCTTGGACTTCTAGCCTCCAGAACTGTGAGAAAATAAATTCTGGTTGTTTAACCACTCCTCCTGCCCCGCCCGCCCAGTTTGTGGTGCTTTGTTTTGACAGCCCTGGAAAACTAATATACCTGGGGAAGATTAATACATTGTATTGTGCTGTAAACAAACATTACAAACATAGTGTATTTCTGGTGCATAACACCAAAATAAACAGTCATCTGAAAATTCAAGTGACACCTTTTCTTTTTACCTCGCCCTCCTGGTCACTGAGCCTTCGTTTCTCGGTTGCTTGGATTGAGAGCCTTGAACTCACTCCAGGGGACAGACGCTTAGAACGGAGAATTCCCATATGCCTGTCCACTGTGTTCCTTACAGTACAACACAACCCACTTATTGCTAATAATATTTCTGCTTCTTCATCCAAGGAGGGTGTCAGGAGGGTCACTTGTGTGGTCTGTAGAGAAAGCTAGTGCTGTTTCCATGGTGCCACACAAAGAATTCTGGATGGCGGCTGCAGCAGGAGGAGTTCAGATTTCAGGGGTGGCCCACCGCTCCACAGCGGCGCCTGCGCAAAGGAGAACTCGGACCTCGCAGGGCAGCTGCAGAGAGGCCTGAGTCCCACGTGCACACCTGGCAGAAAGACCGGGAAGTTGCATCCTTCCAGCTCACAGCACCTCCCCTACTGACACCTGGAATTCCACTGCCAATAACACACTCCTTTGTGTTAGGTATTTCTCCCTCTCATTTCTCCCTCTCTCCACCTCTCTCCCCCTCCCTCCCTCTCGCAGTGTAATTACACAGGGTAAAGTGCGCAGATTTTGAGTGCAGAATTTGATGAGCTTTGACACCTGTGTACTAAAGAGCCCACTCAAGATAGGCCGTCACCCAGGAAGCTCCCTCCTACCCTGTTCCATTCATCTTCCTATGACAACCATCACATTCATTTCCACACCTACCAGTTTGCCTGGTCTCAACATTCTAAATAAAATCATGCAACAGGCATTTTTTCTGGTATCTGCCTTCCTTCCTTCAACACGGTGTTTTTAACATTCATCTTATGTTATTGCACGTAACAATAGTTTGTTCTTTTCTAATGCTGAGTAATATCCCATTGTCATCATTTCTTTCTCTCTTTTTCTGCTGGTGGACACTTGGGTTGTTTGCTCCCTTCCTTCCTTCCTTCCTTTCCTCCTTCCTTTTCTTCCTTTCTTTCTCTCCCCCCCTCTTTCTTTCTTTCCTATTTTGCATAAAGCCACTATGAACCTTCTTGCACAAGTCCTTATGCGGACAAATGTCTTCATATCCTTTGGAAAAATGCCTTGGAATGCTGCTTTGCAAAATAAAATATACAAGTGCACAATAAACACATATAAAAATGTTCAACATCATTAGTCATAAAAGAGATGCAAATTAAAATTACTATGACAACCCATACATTATACCAGGATGTTTACATTTTGCAAGTGTTCTCTTTAAACAGGCAAATAAATCTGGAAAGCGTGCTCTTTTAAGTTTTTAATGTTCTCGTTAGGAAAGTTTCAAAACACACCAGAGTAGGAAGAATAGTGTGATGAATTGCCATCTACCCACGGCGCAGGTTCAACAGTTCTGTGTGCTTTGTCACTGTTCCACAGCAACAATTCCCCAACGCTCGCTGGGGCTCTGCAGTTCCGGTCAGCCCTGCCCCTGACCACCTGGAGTGAACCCGGTCCCCACCAGTCAAGAGCTCAGTCCCACAAGACGGCCGCCTCTTGAGACGCCAGCGCAAATGGGGTCCCGAGGCTAGTGCAATTCTGCCTGGTCAACTGAACATTCAGGGGTCCCTGGCCAGGCCTCTTCAGGTTTGGTTAACCACTGGAATGACAAACAGAGAAACAGAGTTCAGGAAACTGCCTTACTTACAATGACCACTTTATCGCAATGGACACAGCTCTGGAGCAGCCACGTGGAAGAGACGTATAGGATAAAACTTGTGTGGACAAGGAGGGGGCAGAGCTTCCTTGCTCTCCGCAGGTGGGCCAGGCCCCCCAGCACACTGATGGGTTCACCAACCGGGAAGTGTCCCTGAACCCGTTGTTTAGGGGTTTTATGTGGGGTTTATGTGATATTGTTTAGGGTTTCATGATATGTACATGACTGATTAAATTATTGAGGTGCCCCTGGTGATTGAACTCAATTTCCAGTCCCTTCTTCCTCCCCAAAGGTTGGGAGTGGGCTGAAAGTTCTAGCCCTCCAACCACACGAACGGTCCACATCCCGCAGCCATCTAGGATGATTCACTGCTGTGCAGCAGCTCATTAGTATAAACTCAGGTGTGGTTGAAAGGCATTCATGAGTAAAAAAGGCAGGCCTATACCCAGGAACTCCCAGGAGTTTTAGGGGCTCTGTGCCAGCTACAGAGAACAAAGACCAAATGCATACTCGTATATATTCTCTATTATATCCCACACCCAAGAATGCTTTACTTGTATGTTTAGCAATTTTTGTATTTATTTGGCTGTAGTGTTTTAAAGAAATCTTTTACATCACATTCTTTTACCCTTAAGTAAGGATATTTCAGGTATAATCAAAATACTGCGTTTATGTCTAATGAGCAAGAATAACTTACTATCACTAATACTCTCTGTATACCCAGATTTCCCTAATCACCCCTCCCAATCTCTATAAGATGTTTACACATTGCCTCTGGTTGTAATGTATTTTTAAGTCTCTTTTAGCCAGAAGAGTCCCCATCCTGCCCTTCCCCCTCTCTCCCATGTCACTGGCATGTCGGAGAATCCAGGCCAGGGAGCCACAGAATGTGGCCACCCTTACAGTGGTTTCCTGACAGCACTGCTTTGCTTGTTTCTTCATCTCTGTCTTTTCTTTGAACAAGAAGTTAGGTCTAAAAGGCTCTAGTTCATGTTCAACATTTTTAAAGCAAGAATATTTCTTAGGTGGCGTCATTTATTTTGAAAAGCTTTTTTTTTTTTCTTTTAGTGTCTACTACACCTTCAGCTCTGGGACTCTGGGTGTTGCAAAGGTAAATAACATATGTCATAGCCTTGCCATTAAGGATCTCACAATCTCAGAGGGGAGAAAGACATACAAACCAATCAATAGACTAGTATAAGAGCCGTGCAGGGTTTGGGTGGGGATATAAATCCGGACAGGGGCATCAAGGCCGCGAGAAAGTGATACACGAGCTGGCTCTGGAGGAAACAGGGAAGATTTGCCGATCAAAGGAGAGAGAGTGGAGAAGGGCATGCTGAGCCCCGGACCTGCGTGGCTGGAGGAGGAGACACATAAATATCCCGGAACTGGCTGTGCAGAGCCTAACACGCCAAGTCAAGGGGTTCGGACTTTATCTTTTGAGCAATGACTAGCCTGGGAAGGATTTTAATCGAGGGAGATTTTCAGCACCGTGTGTAGCTCTTAGTACTCTTGTGTGAAAAGACTTTCCAAAAATTGTCCTCCTGTCCTAAAATGGACTTCATGAGTCCTGTTCCAATTCCTTAGCATGTGTCCCCAGACAAAAGCTTGACATTTGTCATTTTTGATGCCCGATGCCATGTTTACTCTGCCCTTTGCCCCATTAAGTGGCCTTCGTTACCATGGAAACATTCAGGTTCTCAATCCCGCAGAATACAAAGAACAGAGAAAGATCGTCTGTGGACTATGCAGAAAACGGTTTCTCTCTTTCTTACACCGCTCAGTGATGCCGACCAAGCCGCAGTGATATCGAACCCCAGGGTCTGAGGCCGTTTGCATGCACTGGCCCAGAGGAATGCAAACGCGCAGGAGTTTGCAGTGTGGAAAAGAAAACAGTTTAATATTGAACTGGCCAATCCGGAGTGCAGGGGGCGGGCGCTGTGAAAGACCCGACTCCCCGGTGGTCTGTGGGTTACAGGTTACAGAGGGCAAAATCACAAGACACTGTGGGTTCAGGGCTTCAGAGTCGTGCTGGCAGCTGAGTGGTCGGAGGGGAGGTAAGAGTAATACATCATTTCTTCAGGTCTTGAGGACAGGTCTGAGGTCAGTCCCTGTGTCTGGTCACATGGGAAAGTAGTCAGGGGGTTGTTCTGCCTTAGGGCTCAGGAGCTGAAACATAACTTCAGTCCAAGATGTTGCTGATAGTCCGCCAGAGGTCCAGACCTTGTGATCATGAGTCAGGTTCACTCTGTTGTCATCTGCTGCCTTGGGGGTTGCTGATTACCCAGGGGAGAGGCTAGTCTCTGAGGGGTACAGAGAGAGAAAAGTATGATTTCTGAGAGATAGGGTTCAAAGCTAAATTTAGTCAAAGTTATAGGGACCCTCAATTCAATAGTGGCAGCAAATCCCATAATCCCAGCTGCCTGATGTCCAACCCATGGCTAACTTCCCTGGGACTTTTTTTTACTTATTCATTGATTGGAGGAGCAATCATGGCAGACGCTCAGGGGGATGAATGAATAAATGGCAAGTCCCCAGTTCTGGAAAGCTATAAAAGTGACTCAGAGAAGACAGTGGTTGGAAGAATTAGAGCAGTGACAAGACAAGCATATGTCACTTCATGGCAAAGTTGCCACCCCAGTCTGCTCTTCCTGGCTACTCACAGAGGCCAGATAGGAGACCCTCATGAAACACTGATGTCCAGCCCTTGTCTGCACACGACTTCACTGAGGTGCGGCTTAGGCACTGTTTTTTCAAAATTTCCAGGTGATTCTAACACAACTGAGCTTACAAATGTAGATGAAAACCAAAACCAAAATATCTCACCTCTACCACCTTAAGTACTTAGATTGGAGTTGGTGAATTAAACTGAGAAGAGGCAGATTAACAGGGTTCATTTTACCTGCAGATGGAAGCTTCCCAGAAAACCCCAAAGTGGCAGTGACACCCAGGGGCTTACCTACCATTTTTACAAAGGGTGATAAAAGGTGAAGAAGGGACCGGACAGAGGAAGAGGGGCTCCGGGGCTCCTGCAGGGAGGGTGAGCTATGGGAAGGTGACTAGGACATGTAGGCTACATGGAGCTGTGAAGTGAGTTTGTTACACAGACACGGGTCCTCTCAAATAATGAGCCAGAGTCTGCTTCCTTTTCCTGGACAAGAGAGGACAACTGGACACATGTAAACATCCTTTACAAAAAGCAATTCTCTGCCCTGCTTTAGGAAAAAGCAGCAAGGCCAGAGATTTTCTGTGTTTGCTATTTCTTAATGGGCCTTCAGCTCAAAATAATCCTAATGCCAACGTGAAATATTTCGGGGTGGCCTGTTCTCATCCCCTTCACAAACAACTGGGTGAGCCCAAGCAAAGGGAAAGTCAACCTAGATGGTCAAGCGGGGAGGGGATGGGCTAAAAGCTAAGACAGGGCACCAATGCCTCAGCCGTTTTGTAAGAGGGGAGAAGGCCCCTTGATTTTTGAACAGAGTCCCCTTAATGCATCATACATGACTGGAGAGGTGAAGGAGACACTACACAGCAGAGCCTGTTGGGAAAGAATTGGACATTGCAGGTTGCCCAGCTCTGACCCACAGGCTGGAGCAGCTGG